>JAXFYN010000038.1:262332-408210 GCA_036172215.1 Camellia granthamiana | reverse complement strand
CGGTTGAATTCCACTTTTGAATTCAGTTGAGCTCCATATTTCACTGTTTTCGATCGACACCCATTCGTACTTGTATTGCTTAGAGTACATTAAACCTCCTAGTGACTTTATTGCCAATGGTACACCCTTACACTTCTCCACCATTTTCCTACCAATAGCCACCAAATTTGGGGTCTCTGTTGGTCCTCCATTTGCAAATGCTCTTTTCCGAAACATGGTCCAACTATCATTTTCTGATAGTTGGTTCAAATGATGAGTGAGAGATGGAGATGTCCTCATGGTAGATACCACATGCATACTCCTGGTTGTAGCTATAATTTTGCTTCCCTTGGATCCACATATCCCTAGCAAAGAATTTCTCATGCACTCCCATTCGTCTGGATTTTCGTTCCAAACATCGTCTAGTACAAGCAAATATTTTTTTCCATTTAGTTTTGCTGCAAGCTTTCTCACTATTCCTTCAATATTATCTGTGTCAGACTTATCCCCAGTAAGAGATTGTACCATCTGATTCAATAGCTTTGGAACTATGAAATCATCAGACACACAAATCCACATCCTTTGATCACCAAAATGCTCGACCACTTGCTCATTGTTGTAAACTAGCTGAGCAAGGGTTGTCTTGCCCATCCCACCCATTCCTACAATGGCAATGACAGGTAAATCATCTACAGTGTTGTCAGAGCTAAGTAACATGTCTATCACTGTTGATACATCACCGTCCCTTCCCACAACTTGTTTATCATCTAGAAAGGGGTGAGTGAGCCTGAAATTGACTTCTCTAGGTTCAACAGTAGTACTAGCAGCATTTAAGATCTGATCAGCTAGTCTAAGACCGATGTCATTTGCTCCTTTACAAAGTTCATCTAACAACAAATTGATATTCTTGACCTTATTAGCCATCTTGAAACGAAATGGCAGAGGATTTGAGAGGCAGAAGAAGAAGAACTTGCGTACCTTGTTGTTCTTGACCTTATTAGCCATCTTGAATCGGTTTTGTACCTCCATCTTTCGTCGAAGGACTTCAAAGGCAAGTTCATCGAGCACGTCATCAGCACTGCATGCAACAGAGTTGAGTTTCTTCAGCCAAACTTGCAGGGCTTCTAGATTTACTCGCCGGTGGTTCTCAGCATCACGTAACAGAGCTTGTGTCAACTCCAACCTATCTTTAAGCCTTCGAAGTTCATCCTTGAAACCCCACGCCAGTTTGATCTGTTCAGTTGCTAGTGGAATCAAGGGATTCAGGATCACCTGAGCAGCAGAGATGAGAACGGGGACAGTCATCTTTGATCTTTCTTTTTCCTTACAATTCCGAAAGAAAACTTGGGTTGGATTGGATTGGATTGGAAACAATTACTAGAGAATACAAAACAGATTTTTGTGTTGTGAAGCTGGAAGGTGTTGGGAAGCTTCAAGCTACCATTTCTCAAATAATTGAGATGAGAACATGGGGGTGCTATTTCTCTATATTATATTCACAAGTCTTTGATTATTGGGAAAAATAAACGGGACAGGGCTGCTTGGGATAGTAATTTACCGACAGATTAGTGGTAAACGGTTTGAAATTTCAAATTGACAACAAAAAAAAAAAAAACTAATAAAAATTTCAGTTTAAATTAATATTTTTTTCAACTCCCTCTTTTTCAATTCATCACCTACTCTCCCCTCTTCCCTCATTTTCCATAGAGCATTTCCAATCTGTCTTTGATAAAAAAAAAAAAAGTGCTAAAAATTTAAGTCAAATATTCATCAAATTAAAAAATAATCATTTTTTCATCAAATTAAAATTAAAATTAAAAAAGAAAATCATTCATCAAATTTAAATATGATAAAAATTTTAAAAAATAAGAATTAAATATGATTTTTTTTCCATTAAATTTGATGAAAAGAAAATTATGACATAAGAGATGATTTTTTATTTTAAAAAAATTGATACAAATTTAATAAAATAATTAAAATAATTCATATAAAATCAAACATTTTACTTAAAGACAAATGTTAACAAGTGCCCCCAATAGACATTGTTTAATGTTAAAAAATGTGTAAAAAGTGTCTTGAAAATCTACAAAAATATTAAAAGTTGTATTGATTTCAATAAAAGTGTATTATGTTTTGCAAATATTTTGTCTTTTAGTTGTGCCCCAAGGCCACTTATTAGCAAGACCCTTATTTAAATTTAAGGGTCCAGCTTCTCTCCAATTTGGAAATAGACTGGACGGTGTTGTTGGGCTTGATTTTGGGCCCATCTTGATGATCCAAATCGTTCAATGTGTAGAGCTCATCGAGTACATCATCTTTGCAAAAAATCACGTTAATCGAACATCAGTTGACACTTGATCAACTTGCACTTGTGTTTGCAATTTATTTTAAAAATCATAAATGTCGTTGAAATCCGATTAACGTAATTTTTTGTAAAGATAATGTACTCGATGAGTTCTACACATTGAATGGTTTGAATCATTTAGAATTGAGCTCAATTAGTCCAACAACACAATTAAATCCAATTTCAAATGGAAAAGAAGTTGTCACCAAAATTTAAAATAACATTAATGAAAAATTAAAGATGCTCTTGACTTTGCTCCCTCCGCATCATCGTCATTTAAAAAACCTTTCAAATTCTTGTGAAGGCAAAACCCTCCATGTGCTCTTACAATTAAAGATGCTCTTACCCATTCAGAAGAAAAGACCCACCAACATCATCCTCCATGATACAGGAGTGGTGAGTATGTACATTAAAAATAAAAAAAATTAAAGAAAGTTTAGATTGTAATATCAACTTTTATTAATATAAAAAAGTAAAAAATAATATTATAAATATACATAAATAAAAATATTTTCTTCAGGGCCAGCATATCACTTGACGGGACCTAAAGAGAAATGTTATTGGGAGGCTTTTAAATTTAATATATAAATATAAATTCATATAGCTAACATAAAAGACTTTTAAAAAACACTTTGTTTGGTTAGGTTTTTCAGCTTGCTTGGTTAGGTTTTTCAAAAAATATTTTTCAGAAAATTCTATTTTCTTATTTTTCGTATTTTTACTAAATTTTTTTAATATTTTAAGCATTTTTTTTACTTTTTAGACATAGCTAACATAAATATATCTAAAAAATAAAAAATTTGTGAAAAAAACCTTTTAAAAATTCACTAAATATCCAAAATACAAAACAAAAAAAAAACACGAGAATTCAGTACATTTTTTTGTATTTTTATGTATTTTTTAATTTTTTAAAATATTTTTTCACAAATTTTTTACTTTTTAGATACATCTAAGTAAGATGCATCTAAAAAAGTAAAAAAAAATGTTTAAAATGTTAAAAATATTCACTAAAAACAAAAAAATACGAAAACCAAAAAACTTAGTTTTCAAAAAATTTAATCCAAAAAATTCAAATCAAACACACTGATTAACTTTGTAGTTTTTGTTTTTTTAATTTTTTTGTGAGGGTTAGACCATCTCCAACGCTGTACCAAATCTGATATCAAATTTGAATTTTGATGAAAATGATACTGTTCATGGCTCCAACCGTTCACCAAAGCTGGCACCAAAATGAGATTTCACCAAATCTTTCATCAGATCGACGAGGAAGAAATAAATTCACCAAAACACTGTTACGGACCGTTGGAGGGGGACCCGGGTCGACCAACCGGTTGCCCACCCGGTTGACCAACCGGTCAACCAGTGAAAGGTTCAAACAGTTCAAGGAAAAGAAGTTCAAACCGTAAAAAAAAAAAAAAAAAAAAAAAAAAAAATTTGCCTAACCGGTCGACCGGCCGGTCGACCAACCGGTCGACCACCCGGTCGTCCCGGAAAAAGTTCAAAAAAAAGTTCAAAAAAAAAAAAAAAATTTTTTTGGCCTAACCAGTCAACCGGCCGGTCGACCACCCGGTTGTCCCGGGACACATTTGGTGAAAGGTGAACCGTTGGAGCATCTGTTAAAAAATTTGGTGAAATGGGTCATTTTTTACTCAAATTTGGTGAAAAATTTGAGTCACCGTTGGAGATGCTCTTATAAAACGAAAAGAAATGAAAATTGTTATAAATTATCCTGCAGTCAGCGCTTACACATTTGAAATGAAGTCTCGAAAATTGAAGACTAATAAACTTCAACCTATTCTAAGTTGGTGGAATTTTTTTATCAATAATGATAGGGACCTTTTTTTTGGAGGACACCCACAACTCCCAAAGTGATCCACACCATCAGTAGATCACTTTGGAAGTTGTAGGGGTTCTCCAAAAAGAAGGCCTTACTCATTTTTCTTTTTCTATATATTAAAGTCAGTCTTTTTATAATTATAGACAGAGATATTTTTTAATAAATTTCTTTTTAATAACGTGAACCTTCTAAAAATCGAAGAGGTACTTTTTATTTATAAAGGGTTGGTTTGGCATAAACTAAATAATACAAAAAGTCAAAAAGTCACTATCCTATTTAAGTCACATCATCTTATTTAAATCACATTACCTCTCTAACACATCACATCAAACCCAACCCATATAAGCCAATAAGTCAAAAAGTATACTTTTTTAGAACATCCCAAACCAACCCTTATGAAAGAGGCATTTTCTAATTATGTGGAACTTGTATTATGCTTCTGAGTAGAAATATATATATATATATTTTTGGGTGTGGAGGTCTTTTTCAAAGTCGACTTTTAAAAAAATTAAAATCAACTTGTTAACTAGTGTAAACATTAGTTAAGAATTTTTTTTAAGAAAAGGCTGCTAAATCATACCATATAAAATAGAAAGTGCTATATCTATTAATTAGTGTATTAATTATTATACTAATTGATGATGTGACACAATTTTAGAATTTTGAGTATTTGTAATTTGTATAATAGGTAGGGTCAATAATAATGTCATAACACTAATTGGTACACTAATTAGTACATTAATTAGTGTATGTAACACAACGACTTTACCGTGACAAGTTTAAAAGTGAGACACATATTCATCTTAGAATATGACACGTGTCATTTAAAATGTCTCTTGGTTTTTTTTTTTAATAAATATTTTACATTTTCTATTTTTCCTTCTAAAATGTCGTTTCATTTTCTCATCAAATTCTGTAACTCTCCTCCATACAATGGATCATTTTAATTTTGCATTTACTATTTTAGTTGATGAAAATATTGAGTTTTCAAAAAATATTTAGGTTTTGTTTGGGAAGAAAGGTTGGGTTGGGTTGGGTTTGGGACTATTTAATTCCCAAATCCATAATTATTACATTATTTCTCCCATAAAAAGTTAAAAAAATCTAAAAAATACTTCCCAAACGAGACTTTTTAATTCTAAACTAAAATAATCAAAAAGTCAAAAAACCAACTCACTTTCCAGACGAACCCTTAGAAAGTAGTTTTTGTTTGCTAATTGAGAGCAACTGTATAATGGGTTCAATTTATTTTCTTCAGGAAAACCTGTTTGTATTGTACTTTTGTTTTTTTTATTTTTATTTTTTGAGAGAACAGATGTTTGGTTGTTTAACTGTTTCCGAAAGCTGTTTTTAACAAAATTTTATGCATACAATTAAACATTTGTTTTTGAATCTTTAACTATTATTTTCATGCAAGGATGTTTTTTTTTTTTTTTTTTTGAACTTCTTCTTCTTCTTATAATTATTATTATTTGTTTCCATAAGCACAAAACAAAAATGATAGAAAAAATATATACATTTTTTTTTCTTTGTATTGAGTCTTCACAAAACTACTTTCTAAATTTTTTTCAAAAACTCATAATTTTCATCGAATAATATGACTCTCCCTCTACCCTCATGTGATATTTAGTACAAGGCAAATATATATTTTTTTAAGTTAGAAACCTATTATATTAAGTTATGTCATTTGTGATAATTAAATAGTTCTTTATCGAACATTTTGTATATTTCATTCACAAAAAAATAGGTCGATTTGATAACTGGAACCTATTCAATTTATTGTATTTTTAACTAAAAAAATAGACGACAATTGTGTTTTTAAAAAATAAACCGTATATATTTTTAATGACAAAAGCAATAATTTGAATAAGTTATAGTTATCAAATGGATCTAATTTTTTTGTGAATGAAACATAAGAAGTGCCTGACAAAATAAATGGTTTGAATAATTAAAACATGATCCATAATGAACTCTACAGATCTAAACAATCTCCTTCAATCCAAATTTTAGACAGAAAAAAATCCTCATCTGAAAAGTAATAATATGTGGGGTCTTAATTAGGGGCCTTTTCCCAAACTAAGCCCCTATACTAATTTATTTCCCAAACTAAGCTTAGTTTAGCCGAATTTTCCAAACTAAGCTAAAGCGTGTTTACAGGCAGTGGAATTATGAAAGCGTGGTTAGAAAAGACGCCTTTACTTAAGAAAACGCTGTTACTATTAGTGCTTTCAGCATGTTTCTGGCCCAGGTAGTGGAATTATGAAAGCGTGGTTAGAAAACATGCCTTTACTTAAGAAAGCGCTATCACTATTAGCGCTTTCAAATAATTGCGCGATTTGGAAACACGCTTTTAATGTAAACCCGTTATAAAATGGCCCACCCCCCCTCATTTGCAACCACGCTTTCTACCTCCTCTCTTTCTTTTCCCCCCAAAACCTCAACCAGAGGCAACCTTCCTCCCTCTCTTTGTCGATCTCTGTTCTCTCTCTCTCTCTCTGGGTCTCTCTGTCGCTCTCTGCTCTCTCTCTCTCTCTCTCTCTGTGGGTCGCTCACAGTGACTCTTCCTCTCTCTGTCGCTCGCTGCACCTTCCTTACTCTCTCTAAGCTCGTCTTGTTGGGGTATATCTCCTTATTGGAGTTTCAGACCCAATTGGTTTATTAAAAGAGTTTAATTTGGTTTGGTATTAGTTATAATATATTTCTATATATTATATCTAAATTGTGGAGACCCAATTCAATTTGGTTACAACTAGGGTTTGATAAAAAAAAAGCCCACAAGTTTACCATATATTTATATTGGTATTGTTTGTTTTTCCGTGTGTGAGAAAACAAAAGAGGCAGCCGTTTGACTCTGGAGCAATAGCACACTTTTTTTATCGTGATTTAGTGGGTTTGTTCTTGGAGCTTAGTTGTGATACCCCTAGTCTGTAATTTGTTAATTGGTCCTTAATATGAGTATAATTATGTGTCTAATATGATTTTGTGTGCCATTATGTGAAAATATGTGGTTTTGAATTTCTATCTGTTCACCGTAGGAATATCTGTTTAATTATCTGCTTTGGAAATTAAATTAAAGGCCTTATCGGCCATAGAACCCGAAATTGATTGCGTTATTGTAATTGGCATAATTTTTAGAGCCTACGGTGAAGTTTAATTGAAAAATTGATCCGGACCAGATTAAGTTGATTAAATTGGTGAATTAGTGCCCAATTATTTATTATTATTAAATTGAATTAGTGGGTTATGTTGTAAAAGGGGCACTACACCCTCAATTCTCCTCCCTTGTTGCATTTTGGCTGATCTTGAGCTCTAAAATATAGAGAGGGCCGGTTAGAGTGAGGGAGAAAGGAACCATTGAAGATTTGCTCTAGAAGCTTGAGTAATTTGAAGGCTAGCTCAAGAATTGACCTTAGCTTGTGAAGATTAAAGCTTCTTGGTGGGTAATTCATGAGTCTAATGTGTAATTTGTGTATTCAAAGTTGGTTAATAACCAAGAGTAAGGCTTGAAGAGGAATTGAGTTGTTTATGTGGAATTGAAGGTCAATGTATGCATGCATGTATGTAATTACTTGGAATTTGCATGTTTGAGCACCAAATGTATGATCCATGAAAGTTTCTAGTTGAAATCCATGTTTTTGACCATCATTTTATCATAAGAGATGAGAATGAGGGTTATGTGTCACATGCATGTACAATTTATGAAGATAGGAGCTTTGAATACATGAATATGTTAGGATGAAAATGAGTTTGGTATAATTTGAGCCTTGCATGTGATTATTTTGTGAAATTGAGCTCCATGAGGATGTGTTTTGGTGTTTATATCATGTTAGTACAAGTATATATGAATTGGAGCCATAATATGCAAGAAATGTGATTGAAATGTCGAAATTGAGCTCAAGAACACAACCTGGGAAAACCCAGAATTTTGATGTCCGCTCGAGTAGGAGAACCGCCGCTCGAGTGGAGATTTCGAGCTCCCAGTATTTTCTTGCAAGGTTGGTGTCCGCTCGAGTGGGGAAGTTCACGCTCGAGCGGGGATCGATGTGGGATGAACTTCCGCTCGAGCGTCCTAGTTCACGCTCGAGCGTAAAAATGATGCATCCAGTACTTTTTTGCAGACATAGCGTCCGCTCGAGCGAGGAAGTTCACGCTCGAGCGGGGAGCCATGTTGAGAGGCCTTCCGCCCGAGCGCCAAAGTGGATGATCGAGCGTAAATTTCACCTATCCAGTACTTTTGCAGGCCTCAAGGGTCCGCTCGAGCGGGGACCCTGTTTTCTGAAATTTTGTATGCTCGTTCTGTGTTTCATTTCCGTTCTCTTTCACTTGCAAGCACTCTTAGGCATGCATTGAGCATTGTAATTGAGTTAAAGAGATAAGAATGAAGCCAAAAGAGGAATATGTGAATTAAAGAACGGATTGAATTATTTGTGACCCATATGTGTTATGTGATATGTAGGGTCAAGCTCCAGGGCAACTCCACAAGCCGATCACTGTGAGTAATATCTAAAATACATATTGTTGTCCAATTGCTTACTTCTATGTAAGTTTTGTAAAGTTCATTAATTTTGAATGGTGGACAAGTTTGAAAGGCTTAAATGCCAATTTGATATGACAAGTTTGAAAGGCTTAAATGCCAGTTTGATATGACAAGCTTGAAAGGCTTAAATGCCAGTTTGATATGACAAGTTTGAAAGGCTTAAATGCCAGTTTGATATGACAAGTATGGAAGGGCCGAAAGCCCAGTCTGATACAAAAGTTTGATAAGGCCAAAAAGGCCAGCCTGATATAAACGTTCGAAAAGGGCCACAGGCCAGTTTGACATGAATGAATTGGGCCAAGGGTCGTCTGATATATAATGTGCCAATGTATTTTCTTTATTTGATATTATTCACTGGGTTTTCGCTCACGCTCATTCATGTGTTTGTAGGTGAGCCAAGAGAGGTCCAGACCCAGCCCCAGTGAAGTCTATATAGAACAACCGGGTTTTTGAAGAGTCAGCCCATGTGTCTTACGCTTGAGACTCGCCTTCGCCTTTTTGTCATTTTGTTTTATGTTGTCATATTGGCGAAGTCTTTATATATGTTTGTATATAGTTTCACGGGTTGACATAGTTTTGAATGATCCTGTCTGTACAGAACTTTGATACTTTAATTCTGTTGTGAGTTATTAATGTTTATATGTATGACTTCTTTGACGTGCCATGTAAGCACAGCTCTAAGGACAAAGTTTTCAAATTGCTTCCGTTTGGCCCCCATTAACTCTGTTAAAATACGTTTGGTTTGGTTTGAGGCCGTAGGTAATCTCATGATTACTGGCCGGTTATGTCTTTAACCCACGGGGGCGGGTTCGGGTCATGACATTAGTGCCATTGATTTGATGCTAGTTTGATTCAGATTTATGGTCTTCTACAACTTTGGTTTTGAAGATTTTTGTTCATCTATTTGGTGAGGTCTTTCCTCTTGTTTATTTGTGATTATTTGGAATTCACTTAAGGGTGGTTTGTGAGACCATTCGTGTCTCATTTGTAATCGTTTGGAAACTATTTAGTTAATAGTGGAATCGGATTTCGATCTCGTGGACGTACCTCACATTGAGGGAACCACGTAAAAATTCTTGTGTTGCTTTTAATTTAATTTTTCCACATTAGTTTTTATTCCATTGATTGATTTACTTATGGAAATCACATATTTTCCCTAACAACTGGTATTAGAGTTTACGATTTATTGGGGTTTATTTATTTGTGTAAATCAATGGAGGGAAATGTAGGCCGTATGTTTAGCTTCAATGGAAGCAATTGGGTAACTTGGAAAACTAAAATGGAGGACCTATTATTTTGTAAAGATTTGTATGGGCCTATTGAGGGTGATAGTGGCAAACCTGATGATATGAAAGATGATGAGTAGAAGAGACTTAATCAAAAAGCCGTTGGTGTTATCTGTCAATGGATTAATGACAGTGTTTCATCATGTTGCTACTGAAACTTCAGCACATGATTTACAAAAAAAATTAGAAGGACTTTAAGATAGGAAATCAGCCACAAATAAAGCTTTTCTGTTTCGTAAGCTGGTTAATTTAAAATATAAAGAGGGCAGTCATATTCCAGAACATCTGAATGAAATAAAGAGTATTGTTAACTAACTTGCTTCTATGAAAATTGTTTTTGATGATGAGTTGCAGGTTTTGATGCTACTTAGTTCTTTGCCCGAAAGTTGGGAGACTTTGGTTGTGACAGTTAGTAATTCGGCACCCGATGGAGTTGACATAATGGGCCAAGTCACTAGTAGCTTGTTGAATGAAGAAACTAGAAGAAAATCAGCGGGTTCCTCTCATTCGGAAGCATTTGTTGTGAGAGGCCGAAGTAAAACAAGGGAGAGGAGTAAGACTCCTCATGGTCGTGATCAAAGCCGTGACAAATCAAAAGATGGTTCTTTTTCAAAGAAAGACATTGAGCGTTATTATTACCATGAGAAAGGGCACATGAAGCGAGAATGCCGAAAGCTAAAGAACAAAGAAAAAAGGAGTGACAAAAGTGTGGATAAGAAGCAAGAAAACACAATAGCAGTTACTACCAATGGTGATCTCATGGTCGTTTGTGAAGATGATTGTATCAATTTTATGGGCCAAGAGAGCAATTGGGTGATTGATTCTGGTGCTTTTTTTCTTGTGACTTCTTCAGTTGATTTCTTCACTACCTACACCAAAGGAGATTATGGTTCTGTTCGAATGGGTAATGAAGGTTTGTCCAAGATTATTGGCATGGGTGATGTTTGCTTGGAAACAAATTTGGGCTGCAAGTTGTTGCTTAAAGATGTGAGGCATGTTCCCGACATTCGCCTCAATTTGATCTCTACTGGTAAGCTAGATGATGAAGGCTTCAATAACAAATTTGGTGATGGAATATGGAAGCTCACAAAGGGTTCTTTGGTGGTGGCTAAGTGCAAGAAGACTCATACACTTTACTCGATGCAAGGAAAAATTTGTAAAGATGTTGTCAATGTACTTGAAGATGATACGTCTATCGAATTATGGCACAAGCGACTTGGCCATATGAGTGAAAATGGGCTACAAGTTTTGTTCAAGAAAGAGCTTCTACCCGGTTTGAAGGTATACATCTTAAAATTTGTGTTCATTGTTTGGTGGGTAAACAATATAGAGTTTCTTTTATAAAAATTTTGCTTCTAGAAAAGAAAATGTCTTGGAGTTGATTCATTCGGATGTTTGTGGTCCTTTGAAAGTTAGAACATATAGTGGTGCACTTTATTTTGTTACTTTCATTGATGATTATTCGAGGAAAGTTTGGGCTTTTATACTAAAAACTAAATATCAAGTTCTAGAAGTATTTAAACATTTTCAGGCCATGGTTGAAAGAGAAACAGGGCAGAAATTGAAGTGCATCCGATTAGACAATGGTGGTGAATACATTGGGCCATTTGATGAGTATTGTCGCAGTCAAGGTATTCGGCACCAAAAGACAGTTAAGAAGACTCCTCAACAAAATGGCGTTGCCGAGAGGATGAACCGTACCATTGTGGAAAGAATAAGGTGTTTGCTTTCACAAGCTAAATTGCCAAGATCTTTTTGGGGTGAGGTAATGAGGATAGCGGTTGACGTGATCAATTTGTCTCCTTCCTATCCTTTGAATGGTGATGTTCCAGAAAAAGTTTGGACCGGCAAAGATGTGTCTTATGAGCACTTGAGAGTGTTTGGTTGCTGAGCTTTTGTTCACATTCCAAAGGATGAGAGGTCCAAGCTTGATAGTAAGTCAAGACAATGTATTTTTCTTGGCTATAGGCGTGATGAATTCGAGTATAGATTGTAGGATTCGGTCGACAAGAAAGTCATTCGAAGCCGTGATGTTGTGTTTCTTGAAGACCAAACAATTGAAGACTTTGGCAAAGGTAATCAACCGGAGCCAAAAACTAGTGATCTCATTGACATGGATCCATCTCCTTCAACTTCAATTGATGATGAAAATGGGGGAGATGTGCAGTCACCTATTGAAGATGTGGAGGATGATGCTAGTCTTAATGAAGTTGAGCCAGAAATTAAGGAAGAGCATCCAACTCAAGAACCGTCACCACAACTTGAGTTGAGGAAATCTACAAGGGACTGGCAACCTTCGAAAAAGTATCCTCCCAATGAATTTGTGTTGATTTCTGATCAAGGGGAGCCCGAGAGCTACCAAGAAGCAATTGAGCATGAAATGAAAGGTGATTGGAAAAAGGCTATGGAAGAGGAATTGAATTCCTTGCTTGAAAATCACACTTATGATTTAGTGAAGTTGCCTAAGGGGAGGAAAATTATAAAAAATAAGTGGGTTTTCAAATTGAAGAATGATGGCAAGAATCTGAGGTACAAAGCACGTCTTGTTGTGAAAGGCTTTGGGCAAAAGAAAGGCATTGACTTTGACGAGATTTTCTCACCGGTTGTGAAGATGTCTTCTATTCGGGTTGTACTTGGCATGGTTGCAAGTATGAACCTTGAAGTTGAACAACTTGATGTGAAGACCGCATTTCTTCATGGTGACCTTGAAGAAGAAATTTACATGGAGCAACCGGAAGGTTTTGTAGAGAAAGGGAAAGAGAAATTTGTTTGCAAATTGAAGAAAAGTTTGTATAGCCTCAAGCAAGCCCTGCGACAACGGTACAAAAAATTTGACTCTTTCATGATGAATAATGGTTTTTCTAAAACCACTTCGGACTATTGTGTGTTTGTGAAAAATTTCCCGGATGGCAAATTTATTATTCTTTTGCTTTATGTTGATGACATATTAATTGTGGGTCAAGATTACACTATGATTAACAGGTTGAAATTAGAGTTGAGCAAGTCTTTTGCTATGAAAGATTTGGGGCCGGCAAAGCAAATACTTGGTATGAAAATTGTTCGTGATCGCAAAAAGGAGCTGATTTGGTTGTCTCAAGAAAGCTACATTGAGAAAGTTCTTGAGAGGTTCAACATAGATAAAGCAAAGCCGGTTGGTTGTCCACTTGCGGGTCACTTCAAGCTTAGTTCAAATCAATGTCCTACAAGTGAGAAAGGCAAGGAAGAGATGCAAAAAATTCCTTATGCTTCAGCAGTTGGTTCTTTAATGTACGCCATGGTTTGCACAAGGCCAGATATTGCTCACGCCATTGGTGTGGTGAGTCGATTTCTCTCTAATTCGGGTAAAGAACATTGGGCAGTGGTAAAATGGATTCTAAGGTATCTTCGAGGGACTTCGAAGGTGTGTTGTGTTTTGGGGATGGTAAGCCGATGCTTGATGGGTTCACGGATTCTGACATGGCCGGTGATGTTGATTCTAGGAAATTTACTTCAGGGTATTTGATGACTTTTGCAGGGGGAGCTGTGGCATGGCAATCTAAATTACAAAAATATGTTGCTTTCTCAACTACCGAAGCTGAATTTATTGCCATTACGGAAACTTGCAAAGAAAAGTTATGGTTGAAGAAATTTTTGTAAGAGTTGGGTTTGAGGCAAGAAAAATATGTGCTTTATTGTGATAGTCAAAGTGCTATTCATTTGAGTAAAAATGCTACTTTTCATTCGAGATCAAAACACATTGATGTGAGATACCATTGGATTCGTGATGTGTTAGATTCGAAATTGTTACAACTCGAAAAGGTTCACACAGATGGTAATATTTCAGATATGTTGACTAAGACTTTGTCGAGGGACAAACATTTAAAGTGTCAAACTTTGGCAGGTATGGTTGATGTCTCCACCTAAGTCGATAGGGGGAGAATTGTTGGGGTATATCTTCTCATTGGAGTTTGAGACCCAATTCTCTCTCTCTCTCTCTCTCTCTCTCTCTCTCTCTCTCTCTCACACACACACACACACACACAATTTGAATTTTATTTATGTTGATTTTGTTTGTGAAAATGCGAATGTGGGTAGAATAGTGAGGAAGGAAGTTTGGAAGATACCAATGTAGGTTAGGGCTAGGGTTCTGTGAATTCAAATTGGGTTGTTGAGAGGGTTAGAGCTATGGTTCTGTGAATTCAATCCAGTGGTACATAGCTTTTGCCAAAGTGATAATCAATAACCATTGAAGCTGAACTTCATGAAAAAGGGTTATTTTAGAATTTAAAACATTTAAATCGGAAAAAAGCACACATTTTTCTTATTATTTTGAACAAACTACACCTCACAACCAATTTAATAGTATTTGTTTGTAAGATTTAAGTTGTTCAAATTATAAATTTATCCTTTTGCTCAGCAAATTAGCTTCAATGGTTATTGATTTGTATAATCTTTTTTAATTGGATAACTAAAATTAGAACTTTAGGGACTAAACTGATAAAGTTGATAATTTAGGGATGAAGTAGAAAAAAAATAGAGATAGTTTAGAGGATAAAAGTGAAATTAACCCTTTGTTTTTTAGTATCTTAAGGAACTTTGTTTGAATTTGATCTAAACTTGGGAGTATCTGCGGCTACGGTTAGGTTATTTATTTATTGTTTTTATCATTTTATGTTTATTGTCTATATTTTTTCTTCTATGTTTTAGCTTTACACAACATGGTTAATAAAAAATAAATAAAATTATGCGACACCAAGGAGAAGTGATGGCTCAGCTTGAAGTTACTAGAAGTTGAGTCCCACATGATGTGTGCGCGAAATTAATAAAAATATTAAAGATTTTTAAGATCTTTCATGAATTCTTCCATGTTTCTATATAAAAAACATATGCATATATAATCAAATAATCAATGCATCACAATGCAATTAAGAGGAAGTAGAAAATATAATACTTCAACAATTCTTGGTGATTGGTACCAAGAGTGCGAAACTTACCCAAATTGTAATAAAACAAATTCTTGCCTAGACCCGAGTAAATCATGACTGATTTTTGGTTGGAATGGCAGGAAGTTTGTCATGCCATGAAAGAATTTTTTGTGAAATTGGATTCTGAAACCATAATTATTATGCTTCAAAGCCAAATGATTTGAGGGAGGGGCTTGATTTTGAAATAGTGTTTGATAGACTTCTTCATTCTTGTCTGCAGTTATACGGTTACAAAAGTTTTGTAGACATGACTATTACAAAAGTTTGGTAACAGTTGCAGAGTTTAGAAGAAGTTAACAAAAATCAAATATACTAAACAATAAAAAAAAAAGTAATATCTAATGACTCTGTTGAAAAAGGAAAAAGTTTTACACAACTTCATTTACTGGTTCATATACCAAAAAGTGTGCTGGCATTAGATAATAGTATAGATATATGAGGAAGACAAGTAGTTGATTAAACATTGTATGATTAAGATCTTTATTCTTTATCCTTTATATTAACAATTCGTTTATGAAAACATTGTAGTAGAAAACAGGAAGATTGGCGAATCAGTAAAATGAAATCTAAAAATTCCATAAACCAAACATTATGTAGAAAACAAAAATCAAATTAATAAAATGTAACAACCTATATGTATAATTTCACTTTCACTAATGAAACACACTTATGTATATATAATTTAGACACACACATCACACTTATATTGCAATAACAAAGTATCAATCACACAAACTAATCAATCCAATGTTATTTTAACAAAACCAATGCATTTGATTTGAAGAGTATGCCAAAAAACAAAAAAACACAAAAACAAAAACCACACTCACAAACATCTAAACACACAAAAAGAAGTAAGATCAAATTGACCCATTTCTGTAAACCCAAAACACGCGTAAGAATAATGAGTTAATTAACAATATTATTTAATGAGTTAATTAACAATATGAAATAACATTAACTCATTAATATTATTGTTAATATTATTAATATTGTTAATTAACGTGTAAGAATAATGAGTTAATATTGTTAATATTATTTAATGAGTTAATTAACAATATTATTTAATGAGTTCATTAATTAATGAGTTAATTAACAATATTAACTCATTAATTTTTAACTCAATATTAACTTATCAGTTGGGCAAGATGGGTGCCTCACACCTTCCTAATTTGTACCTTGGACTCCTATTGTAGTTTCCTTGGTTGTATCTTATGTTTTATCTATGAAGTCAAGTTTTTGTTTTTGTTTTTCTTCTTCTTCTGTTTTAGGATTATATTTGGTTTGCTAGTGGTACTTTGAGAAAAAAAATAGCTGGCAACTCCATCGAATGGATCTCTGTTTCTCATGACAATTATTAACTATTACATTTTCTTCTTGATTCAAAGTTTGAATCATTTGGATTAAATATTCAAGTCTTTCTACATCTCTAGTAGTTTTAAATTCTTATTCTAAAGACCACAGTGTCCTATACTTTCATAGTCTTCATATTTTTATGTGAATCTTTGTTAATTATATTTCTCTTCTATAAGAATTCTTACACTAAATGATACACTGAAACATTTTCTTCCTTCAAATTTTAGAATGAGATTTTCGTCTAATAACTTCATAGTTCGAGAATACTTCTAAATGCTGGACTTTTTTTTTTTTGTTTTTTTTGGTTTCCATTTATTAGGAAACTAAATATTTCCCCATTGAGTGATTTTTGGTTGATAGCCTGTTTAAATGAAGGGAGTTCTCCCCCTTTTTGACTAAACAAATTATTTGCCATTTTTTAACACATTAACTTAAGTACACTTGTCAAATTTAAAAAAGTTGATTCATGAGTTGTTGGTGCGACTCTGAGCATCTCTAATATCAATCATGAAATTTAGAATTGCTTTAAAGAACACAATTTGTTTACTTGTGTTAGCTTGCGTAACTCTCAATAGGCTTCAATGCTATCATCATCTCCTAAAGATACATAAGAGTATTGGAGTGGAATATGTATATTTATGTGTATGTTTATAATTTGTCAAGTCAAACAATTTCTCTCTCTCTCTCTCTCTCTCTCTACAAGTTCTCTATCAAACTTCAAACAAACTTTCAAGAAATTACACCTTATGTACTTTTTACTTTTTTTTCATTATAAAATGTCATAATAAAAATTACAAAGTATCATAAAAAAAATCACAAAGTTGATGATAACATCAGCATCCCTAACTTTAGAGTGCACATTATAAATTCATTATTCATAATTTTACCACAAAATATTATAACATGCATTACAGATAATCATAATTTTTATCATAAAAAATCATAATTTTTTTTTATAATGTACATCTTTTTAAAAGGTGCATCACTACAAACAAAGTGAATAATATCAAATTTATTACTATTTTTACATACATTGTATTTATTTGAAATGAACAAATGTACATATAAGTCTTTTCATCAAAAGAAACATAACTAAACACAAACATAAGAACACATAGAATGGTGTCCACACGATTACATATTTCAACTTCTTCAAGAAAATGTAAAGTAAATAAAAAAAAATTATTCAAATTTGACATCCCACGTTCAAAAAAACAAAAAAAACAAAAAAACAAAATAAAATTGACATCCTAAGCCCAAAATGCGGTGTCTTTCATTAATATGACCAAAATATGTCAAATCAAATTGTATGAAATTTTTATATAAAATTTGATTTTTATATGTAAAAAATGATATTTATCATAAAATAAATATTTTTAATCTTTTAACCTCCCAATCCACATCACAATGCCAAGTTCGTAAGTACGGAGATTCTTTCCGGTTGGAAATCACAACTAGAGTGTGGATCGCCTTTTTCGCGCCCCCCTTTCGGAAGGTTTGAAAAGAAAGACCTACGGTTCGGACTCCCGTGGTTCTGAATCTAATTTCACAAGTGCAATGTGAAACTGATAAACACCAAAGAGTCCAAATCCGGCAAATCGTTTTGGAAAATGGATTTTATATCAAATAATGCCAAAATTGGACTGCTTTGCTAGATTACAGAATCGCTACCTAAATATTTTTTTTGTTTTAGGAAAATTTAGAAAACCCTGACTCGTGCCAAAGGCCACGTGTCCTTCATCACCAAAGTTGCCTCAGTTCAGGAACTTGGGTACGAGGGGGGAAGGTCATGAATTGAGCACCCCTGCTCGCCCGATCAAAGATCGGCTTCTACTAATCATGATATGATTTTTTATAAACATTATGTGCTCTTATTTCGGTTATTTAAACTAGCATTACTATGTTATGTGCACAAGCAAGTATAGACTAATTTGCTTAATTTGGAACAATTCAACTCATGTTTGTTTTTGCAAAAATAGTTTGAAGTTGCCACCTCAAGTGGGTTTAAAGATGCGGATTTGCTACCAAATATAGTGGGCTTAAAACATGATTCGCCACTCAACAAAGTGGGCTTAAAACGCACATTTGTTGAATCGTTCCAATTCAAACATTAAGCCTTCATCCATAGGCATTTATGCAGTTTGGCATTTAAGCACATAGCCTCATGGCAAACATGCTAGACATGGCAACATTCACATTTATGCAAGTATGCTAAAGCGTAAGAACTCACCTAGTACTCCAAGCTAGGAAAACATGAGTTAGAAAATAATGCATGATTCTTAACTATACAAGATACCTACTGCAACACATGCAATATGCAATTAATAGGCTCAGCTACTAATATGGCATATGAAGCGATTTGAACAACATGCGATTTAAACAAGTATTCAAATAAGATATTGAAATGACGATGTAGTTTGAATGATGTGCCGAGCCTCGGTGCATGCAAAACAAGATGAATGTATGCAAGCATGCGATATGTTAATTGAAACATGTCCCTAATCTAACCATCAAAAGCAATTAAATAAAAGGGAGAAAGACGTGGGGTTAGAAAACATACACACACGCACGCACACTTATTACAACATTACGCCCTCGCGAAGGAGGGTCCGAATGAATGAGCTAACCAACTAGCTAAGCTAATTATGCTAACTAATTATTACAAACCAAATTAACTAACTATTCTAGTTAACTAATTATTACAAATCGAAATCAAATAACTAGTTAAACTAACTAATTATTTACAACTCTTTAGCTACAACTAATTAATTACAACATGTACTTGATCTAATGCTTATTAAGCTAATTAGCTAATCCCGGGAAGCTTGGGATGCATGCATGCTCGATTCTTCACCCGAAAAGCCACTGCCTTGATGTTGAAAGCCTCTGTTTGCACATACGAACACCAACAAAGCTGTCCACCTCCAGAACACCTCTGCTCCACCTTACCAAAACACTGTGCAAATTTCATTGGTGGCCGACAAGGGGCCGGTCGGCTACCATTGGTAGCCGATCAGCCACTGGTGATGGCTGTTGGCCACTGCTGATTTGAACTTCCTTACTGTAACAGAGAGTAAAATAGAGCAAAACAGTGTATTTCTCAAGGGTTGTTTGCACACTTTGCCTCTCCTTTTCATGGGAAAATCAAAGGAGGGACAAGCTTTGGTTCACAAACCATCAATCAAGCAATTTCATTCCATGATGGCTTGTGAAACCAATTGTGCAAGTTCAATAAATGCACAACAAGACCAAAATGTCCATCACCCTATCATGCATGATCAAGGGCAATAGAGACCAAGGAAAGTGGCACATTTCATCACTTTTGAGTATGAAATGTCCCATTTTCCTTGTGTTTAAACTAACGTTTGATTTGAACACATGCAATGCAACACAAAGAGATACTTATCTTGCCTTTTTTACTTGTCAATTTTGTTTGCTCGTTTTAATTACCAAATCATTCCTTAATCCATTAAGTCTATTGGTGAGTTTTCTCTAATGGAAAGAGGGCTCAAACCCCAAGTTGCTTTGGGCATGAAAAAGACATTACACTGTTGGTAATGAGCCCCCTAAGGGATTAAACCATTAGGTGTAGCACCTCCATTTCACACTTAAGCAAACAAGTGGTTTGAAACCACTTTCAAAGCAAAACCAAAAAGTGAAAAAATGAGGGAGATTACAAAGATTATAAGTGCTGAAAATGAGTGATAAAAGCACTAAAACATGCAACTAACTCGAACCAATGATAGCTAAAACCTTAAAACACTAAGCTAGTGAAGGAATTAACACTACAACCATACCATGCAAGGCTCAAATGAAACAAATAACCAAAAACAGAGGCAAATATAGTCTAAAACATGTTGGACTTGAGCTAAGTTAAGCTAGAAAAATATGCTAACATGTGAAGCTATCTAGGCATGCAAATAAGACACAAGGACGGGAGGCTAACCCCTCCAAATTTGGACTTCAAAATGAGTTTTTTACCACTGAAAAACCTCTAAAATTCAGTGGTTAAAAGGCCCAAAAAAATTGATTTGAAAGTAATGAATAAAGGCACAAAGGCTTTACAAACTAATAAGCAAGAAGAGTGAACCACTCCCTAACTAAAAAGGGCTCAAACCAGCACTTTTAGAACACAAAAATAGAGTTTTTCTCAGTTCAAAACCAGCCCCAAAACAGTAAGAAAAGATGGTAAAACAAGCTTGCAAAACAAAGTATACAAAGCAAGTAAACTACCTCTTGAAGCAAAGAGCAATTCTAGGCCCAAAACCAAGCCAAAACCACCTTTAAGAGCTTGAATGAGACCTCAAGTAACCGCAGCTCAAAGGTAAGAGGATTTGATTTAGGATGTGTATGCAAAAGTGTAGAGAAAACAAGCAATCAGGCACAAAATTGTAAGAGAGAGAGAGAGAGATTTTTGCTCTGATTTTTCTAACCCTCAAAAATGGGGGAGGAACCCTCATATTTATAGAAAAACATGCCTTTAGCTTAGAAAAATCTTACCATACACGTGTAGGGAGATGTAGCTAATTGTGCTAAAGTTGGCACAACTGTCAACAAATATCAACAAATATCTGAAAAAAGAGACTGGTAGCCGACCGGCCACCACTGGTGGCCGACCGGCCACACCAATGGCCGACAAGCACAAGCCATGGTCGACAGCCTTTGGTGGTGGCCGACAGGTCACCACAAGTTCCATGCACCAAGTTTTGATCCAAAACAAGGCACAGAAAGGACAAAGTCTAAAGGCTCAAAGACAGGGCGTTCCGCCGAGGACTTCGGGCACTCAAAACGAACACATGCAACCATAATCATCAAATGCACAAGTAATGACGTCCAAGTCTTGCGGACAGTCAAAAATCGGGTGTCTACATAGAGTTGGGCCTCTATGAGCTCACCACAGGATCACCTCATTATCTAAATCGTTTATCTTCTAAGGCTCTCTAACAGATTATCCATGCCAAATCAGGTTGATCAAATAATTATAATCACATGATTGGTTCATATTTATTTTCAAAAAAATACATGGCAAGTATAATTTTGAAAACAGACTATGCATTCCTTTGAGGACAAATGTGATATCATCACGTGATTACGATTATTCGATCAATCTAATTTTTTTACATAAATTGTCTACTCAGAAGTTCTTAAAAGTTGAACTGTTCAGATCATATGACAGCCCATGGAGGCCCAAGTTACCAACTACAAAGAATCTCCATCTTATGCATGACTCATTAGTTCACATTATTGGAGTCAGGCAAGGTACCCATCCATGATGGTGGCAACATTCCAGTTTGCTCATGAACAATCTTAAACAATGGTGTCAACATCCTATAAACACCAGCAACCTCCTTCATAGCACCACCCTCACCACCCTCACGGCCAACACCATAAGTCCAAATACTAATTTTAGACTGCAGCCCACGAACCGCCTCGCCATTAATCTTGACAATCTCCTGAAACATCCCACCATTGATCATCAAGTAATCTCTAAGAGCATTGTAATTCTCTCCCAACGCGTCCAAAAGCGTGCGTATATAAACCCCTTGGGCTTGTGCGAGCGCTACAAGCCCTGCAGCTTCTTTTTGTTTAGCATATAATTCTCCATCGACGAGTTGTTGGCGGGCATAGAAAGCAGCCTTAGCCATGGTTTTTTGGGCCTGGGCTTCTTTCTCTTTCTCGTATAGAATTGCTTTGGCTACTTTCTATTTGTTGTAGAGCTCCCAGTTTGCCTCTTGTACCTTTGTTTTTCATCAAAATGGTTAATTCCAAGTTTTTTGGGGAATGTTAATTTGATATTAGTGAAATAAATGAAAAATGATATACAAGTACAATTTCTAGATTCATTATGTTTAAATGATATGATTGGTTGATAATTAAAAAAAAAAAAAAAAGATGAGAGAAAGTGTTGCATGATAATATGAAAATTTTAATGAAAATTCTAATCATACCAAAATTTTCTGACACAATTAATGATGTAACTGTTTCACTCAACAAAGTGACATGATATAATTGTTTTACTCAATTTTTTTTTTTTGTATAAAAAAGCTTAGGTGAGGGAAGGCTATCTCAGTCCAGGTTTAGGGCACGTCACCAAGGAGGACTATTGGTAGTAGTGGGAATCGAACCTAAGTCTTAAAGACGAAGAGTCCGATCCTTACCAACTTAACCAATCCCCGTTGGCTATTTTACTCAACTTTAAGTAATGCAAATTGATAGCTATTAATCATAGAAAAATGATATACAAACCTACTTTATAGACCTATTTTCTAGATTGAGTAATGTGTCAATTAGATGATTGATTAATGATTAGAGAATAAATGAGAAAGAGAATTGACTTAGATATTTTAATAGAATACCACATCATTGAGTTTAAAAGTGGGTCTAATTTTTTAATCTAAATAGCAATACTCATCTAAATAATATGACACATCACTTTTGTATTAATATTTTAAGAAACAATATAAATGTGTCAATTAATAAGTAAAATAGAACATTATTCCGGAAACACGTAATATTTTTTTCTTAAAATATAATTAATCAAAATAAATAGGGGAGACTGCATTAGTGGGATAGCAAAAAAATATTTACATTTCATGGTGGTTCAAATTTTCTCTGTGCATGGGATAAAGTGATAATCAATTTTTTCCAAAGGAATGTGAATTCAATCCTGGTACCCCATTTTTTTGAGTTGTATTATAGAATTTTTCTAAATTATTTATATATTATACTTTTTTCTCAAATGTTTACATTGCTTATAATGTATTTTGAATAATGATATTGCTATGTGATATGATCATTTCTTCCAATATTTTATACTCCAATATTTTGCTTGATTATAACAAAGGCACAGAGAGATTCAAGTGCCATTTTTTGGGGTATTGTCACAGCAAATACTAGAGTTTCTCTTAACTCACAAATGAATATAAATTAAGAGATCAAATCCCTTAATTATGGACATACATTGTCTTAGCCTGTAAGTAGCATTTGATTTTTCCTTTTGTTAACTTTGAAAGTTTGGAAATAATTAGGCTTATTAATTTTATTATTAGTGCTGTTTAAATGGTTGAACCGTAAATTTCATAGGTATACTTGTATTTAAATTATTCTTTTTGGGGTGCTACAGGGCATCAACTTTTTTATTAACTCATTAATTATTTAGGTTTACTTAAAAAATTCTTTTTAAGTAATCATTATTATTTATTAAGACATGCACAAAATGGATGAACAAATCAAATGACATTAACATTTGATATGTTATCACATGTAATCTAAATTAATTTTTTGAGAAATCGATACACAAATTCTAAAAATTGTACAAGCAAACTTGTTAGTCACCAGGAATATTGGCGAATCAGTGAAATGAAATCTAAAAATTCTATAAACCAAACATTATGTAGAAAACAAAAATCAAATTAATAAAATGTAACAACCTGTATATATAATTTCACTTTCACTAAATCAGAAACACACTTATGTATATATAATTTAGACACACACATCACACTTATATTGCAATAACAAAGTATTAATCACACAAACTAATCAATCCAATGTTATTGTAATAAAACCAATGCATTTGATTTGAAGAGTAAGCCAAAAAATAAAAAACAAAAAAACAAAAACCACACTCACAAACATCTAAACACACAAAAAGAAGTAAGATCAAATTGACCCATTTCAGTAAACTCAAAACACACGTAAGAATAATGAGTTAATATTGTTCATTAACAATATTATTTAATGAGTTAAGTAACAATTTGAAATAATATTAACTCATCAATATTATTGTTAATATTATTAATATTGTTAATTAATGCGTAAGAATAATGAGTTAATATTGTTAATATTATTTAATGAGTTAAAATATTATTTAATGAGTTAATTAACAATATTAACTCATTAATTTTTAACTCATTTAATGAGTTAACAATATTATTTTTAACTCATTTATCTGTAACACTTTCAAGTTCTATACATCCAAAAACTCATCTATAAGTACTCTACTACAAATTAATCTTCAATATATTCCAACTCTATAATATTTTCTCTTCAAGATTTATCAATCTATTTGAAGCTGCATAGGGTGGCTTTTTAAACACAAAGGTCTAATTGTTTTGTTGTTTTGTTTTGACACCCCCTCATCCTGTTATGAATTGCTGAAATTCACATAGGCAAAGTAGCTATGGTATGACTTCTGCTTTTTTCATACAGTGAGTAGTCTCGTCAAAGTCGTCGTAGTGATACGTCTAACATTTCTCAGTGATGCAGTGACTATTAAATTAAAGGACTCAATGAAATGGCCAAGTTCACATGGCCACAGTAAATAGCATACAGATGATTGGTCTTTTTTGAAAAAGTGAGTAGTCACTTTCGAGTGACGATTGAAGTATTGATCGTGTGGAGCATGTTTAGCATTGATTGTTTATTCCTTACAATGACAACTCATAAAGATGTGTTGGTATATGTGGGCTTTTAATGGCATGTGACTTTGTGCAGGGTGACTTAGATGCTTTGTTTTTTCCTCACATTTCAGAACTCATCTAAGTCACATTAAGACAACCACATGGCAATAGTATTGACAAACAACTATATAAAGGACTGAAGGAGTGATGGTAAACACACAACCTTTCCACTCAGTTCGCCCTAGGAAACTATCGTTCATTTATTGAGAAAAAATCAAATGGAGTATAGATTCACGGCAGGGGGTAGGAATCGCAGATGTGAGAGTTCACAATGAGGAAGAGGAACGGGAAGGGGACTTGCAGGGGGTAGGAACTTCGAAAGAGGTTAGAGTTCACACCGAGGAAGAGGAACGGGAAGGGGAAGTGGCAATGTTAAAGATGAAACACCATTTGCTTTGTTAGATGCCTCTTGTGCTTATCATGATAGGTTTGGGAAGCGACATTTTGTCATGCCCAAGTACTATCGAGATCCATGTGGTTTCGTGGAGGATCCATCTGATAATCAAACAGGATATGGTTTAGCAGACGCTACAACTTCTTAAGTGGCTCGCACTATTTATAGAGCGAGTGCAAATGGAAAGATTATGTCGGGAAAATTGACTGAAGGTGCCGAAAGCACGTTTAGTTGAGATCCAAAAGGAAGATCCAGATAATGTTTGTCACGCCCTCAAAAAAGTATAAATCAACCCAAGAGATTCACAAGCATAATATGAACGTATTACTTTCATTCATCAGAGTTTATATTACAAAGAGATTACATGTATTACACTTTCATAATATTCATTCTAAAACTACAGGCATGTAACACTAATGGATAACAACAAACATGAATGCCCTACGGGCTTACATCTTTTCCAAGAGATAACTTGGTTACAACAAAAAAGAGAGTCATAAGCTCTTTACAATTAAAGCCTTGGCTTAAAAGAAAACATATAAACACAAAACCAAAATGACAAAAATAGAGCCTCCAGCCCCTAAGCCTCCCAAGCTATGTCCTTAGAGGCGGCATGTCACCCGTACCTAAAAATGGTTTCCCAAGTAGGATGAGCCAAAACCCAGTAGAGATATGCTAAAACAATATATGAGTGTTAATTAAGGTATCAACATCAGATAAATGTTCAATACTTGCAAACCAACTTACACTCTTTCCATAATCAATCATTATCGACATCTATATCTCAGTCCATTTTCTATTCATTTGTCCAAATCAATTCAATGGTATAGTTCATTGTAATCTAAACAATTCAAAACAAGACTACAACTCATTTATTAGCACTTCAATAACAACCATTATTCAAACACTTCCATTTTCTTGCCATTTTACAGAATCACATCCGAGGGAACGGACACCCAAATACATATAAGATTTTGGGACTTTCACCCTGGACACTCCGGCCAACTTAATTATCAATGGAGTACATCCCCTATCTCCTCCCAAACAATGATACATATACAATGTATTTAAAAGCGTGCCATATACAATGACTACCAAATTCACACATTCAACAATTTAATCAAACCGTCATATTCAATGACATAATTCGTATGACTAGTTTCAATTTACCTAGTCCTCATACAGTTTCTACAACAATCACAGCTATCCTCCACCGATAGCCCAAAACAGATATTTCTAAACAAATAAACAAATCTATCAAACAGATAATTTGCCAAATTTTCCATAGGTGAGTGATTTATCAAATCCAACTACACCTTTCATTTACACATCTTTCCAATTTCATATTTCTCATATCAATTTCATTATTTATACAAATAATTTATTTAACTCATATTAGGGCAAATCTCCTCCTTTTTCAAATATCAACCCCAAGGCTCAATCTTATCACTTATTCCCATAAAAAATCATATTCAAGACCTCGCATACATATATGGAGTCAAATATAGAAAACCCCTCTTTCAAGAATTCAAAACCAAACCCTAACTTCCCCCAAATCTTCCCAAATTCCACCGATTATACAAAAAGACAAACACCTAGGTTAAAACTCATATCAAAGAGCAGAATATCCCTATCTCAAATGTAGAGCTCAAAGAGGAAGAAGGAGAAACTTGAAGATGCCCAAAACTCAAACTTTCTTGGATCAAATGGAAGCCCACGAGTTGCTCTACCTTTTTAACAAAGGGACTAGGGTTGAGAGACCTCTAAATCAAGGTGTATTTATAGAGAGGAAGAGTATTTTAGAGAGAGAAGGAGCTGGGCTAGGGTATTGGGTGAAAGAGATACAAAAAGTGATGCAGAAAAGCTCTGCTACGAACTGATATACGCAGTCCTCACTCGAGCGAAGGAGTCCTCGCTCGAGCGACCAGACACAACAGTGACCTCGCTCGAGTGCAAGAAGCATCACTCGAGCATATAATGCAAAGCTTCAAGTCTGCCACAGACGCACACGCACGCTTGAGCGCAAGAAGTCTTGCTCAAGCGAAAAAGCAATTTCACCAGGCTCGCTCAAGCGTAAGAAGCTTCGCTTGAGCGAAGAACTTCCCCTTCCCAGAAAAACTGCGTTTGGAAGAAAAACCTGAAGACCCTCAAACCTCGCTCGAGCGAAGAAGCAAATTACACAAGGCTCGCTCGAGCGCAAGAAGCCTAGCTCCAGCGAAGAGGCCAAAATCTGGGGAACAACAATCTAAACCAATCAACAACTAACCTGTTCCAAACACACCCAACAAGTTCCAAAACTCAAATACAAAGAGTCAAAGGGGAAAAACAAGACATGGATATAATATTCGACCACGGAACCCAAGTCTGAGACACTTTGAAGGTCGGGGCAAAACCGGGATCGCTATAATATTGATCGACTATGTGAAAGACTTCGACGTGAGATTTCTCAAATGCACCGTAGGTTAGCCCGCGATATGAAACTATCTATACTTAAGTCGGATGCCAAGAAGAAAGGAACATCACCAAATGCTGAGGCTATCAAGGCTATCAAGGAGGATCCTGCACTTCTTTCTGACCCTGAGCTCTCAGATTGTTCGGACTTTGAGATTGCCAATTTGAGCGAGGATTAGGTGTCTATCTGTCTACTAAATTATATTAGGTTATCCATAATTATGTACTGTGTGTGTTAAAGTAACTCTTTTGGCAATGAGTTTGTGAAAGGTTTGTCTAATATTTGTCTATGTAACTGTTAAGTATTGTACTCGTCACTTGATTTTATGTATTGTGTTATGTTGAATGTTTCCACAAATTATTTTTGTGGGATACTTATGTTTTGAACTAGCTATGTCGTTCTGAAGTGTTATAAGTGTTATAGTCATACCTTTATTTTGTTTCCCTATTCGTAGTAGTAATTAGCAAATTAGATACTTTATCTATGTTGTGTGAAGTTTTATTTAAATATTTCTTGGCAACAAATATTTAAGGGAACAAACAAGATCTCTGAACTCATTCATCTGTTCAACAGTGATAACCAAAAAAGTGATTACCCTCTTCCGATGTGCACTCTCTGACTCTCTCTTCAGCTTCGTCTGTGTGTGTTGGACTGGGAGCAGGGCAAAAACGTGTATTCAACCAAAAACAACACTAACAAACCAAAAAAACAAACATTTTTTTTTATTACAAAACGGTTTTATGCAAAAAAAAAAAAAAAAAAAAAACCAACCAAACATTTTTTTAGCAAAACCGTTTTAAATTAACGAGAAATAATTACAAATCGGCTTTTCTGATTTTATGCAAAAAAAAAATTAATCTTTTTTTATTCAACAAAAAGGGCACTGGAAAAGCTATTTCACCCAAGAATGGGAATAAAGATAAACACCCACTCTAGAGTGGGAATAAAGTTTTGAAAATGACATAGTCATGAAAATTTGCTTGGCCAGTTCATGTGAAAAGCGTGGACCATAATAATCAAATCACTCTGTTTGATTTGATTATTATGTATTATATATTATAAATTATTGTTACATATATTTGATATTGGTCTATAAAAAATAACAACCACTCTATTTGGTTTGATTATCCTTAAAATGAGGCTAATAATTTTTAAAAAATATATTTAAAAAATATAACCAAACCAAACAGAGTAATTATTATTTATTATTATAAATTATTGTTATATATATTTAATATTGGTCTCATTTTAAAAATATGATTGATATCTTTTTATTGGTATTAATTTTATGAATTTTTTTTATATATATTAAAAATTATATATGTTTTATTAAAATAAATATAATAAATAAAATTAATTATTTTGATTTTTATTTATTTATTATAAGTGTGTGTGGATGTGTGTGAAAGAGAGAGAGAGTGGAGTGATGTGGACGTGTGTCACAGAGAGAGAGAGAGAGAGAGAGAAAAGAGTGAGAGTGTGTGTGATGTCTGACGCTAAGCATCACCTTTTTTTTTTGGCCACGGGGTCACTGCTGTGACCCCCTATTGTGTTTTTTATTGTGCTTAAAATGACACAATTTTGTCTTCTTCTTTTTTATGTTCTTACTATGTTTTTTGGCATCATAAATTACACTTTGTCCTAAACCTTAAATCCTAAACCCTAAAATAAAAATAAATAAATTTTAAGAATTAAACCCTAAACCCTAAAATAAAAATAAATAAATTTTATCCCTAAACCCTAGAATTTTAAAAAAAAAATAAGAACTAAATCCTAAATCCTAAACCTTAAAACAAAAAATAAAAAAATTTAAGAATTAAAGTAAAAAAGTGATCATTTTATATAATTATTTTTTTTTATTGAAAGTGTGTTTTCAAAACACATTTTCATGTTGCGCGTTTTTCAGTTGTGTTTTATTAATTGACGGGATAATTAGTAAAAGCGTGATTTGTAACCGCGTGACCTTAATTAAAAGCACGTTTTGTAAACACGTTTTCATGATTTTGTTTATTTTGTCTGTCTGGACCACAAAAATGCTGAAAGTGTGTTTTGTAAACACGCTTCAGCTTAGTTTGGGAAATTCCACGAAAGTAGGCTTAATTTGGAAAATAAATTAGTATAGGGGCTTAGTTTGAGAAAAGCCTCCTTAATTAGACCCTATTATACAGTCATGACTTTACACTTGCCACTGTTTCCTTTTGCTTAAAGTTGTTGCCTTATTTCAAAAAAAAAAAAACAAAAACAAAAACAAAAACAAAAAAGAAAAAAAGAGGTTGTTGCCCTGCCTTACTCCAGGCTTCAACCGCGTACAATTGCTAATTCAAAAAAACAAAAAAAATCCGCGTACAATTGGAAAATTGTATTAGATTCTATTGTACATCATTATTTATTTTTAGGATTATTTACTCAAGACTTTTTAATTATTAATAAATATTATTTTAATTTTTTTATGAATATTTATGATCTTTTCAATTATAAAAATATATTATTTTCACTCCCTTTAAATCATCTCTAAAAGAAATATATTTGTATAATTTTGATGATTAAGACGATCAATATATATGAATTCATAATTGAAAGAGTCTTAGTGTAATTAACTCATATATATATATATATATATTGTCAAGTAAGGATAATAGGAGAAAATGATACCTGAAAGGACTCAAATCATTAAACAGTTTACAACCCCATTTTTAAAATTTAAAAAAAAAAACAGTTTACAACTGAAAAATTGGTATTATTTGATAGCTCTAATAGCTCTTGCTCATTGTACATCATTATCTATATATTATATAAGAAAAAAAATGGGATTTTTAGACGGAACGATTGTGAGAGCTTCAAAATCATATTTCACAATTGCTAATTTTTGTGATTTTAAAAATATTTAAAAATAATTCTATTGGCTAACAAAGTAATTATAGATTAAAAAAAAAATCACCAAAAATTTTGAATTACAAGTTCCTAAAATCGCTCTCCCCAATATTTCTCTCTTTCCTAAATCTCATCTCATTACAAAATAACTATACATTAAAAAAAAAATACAAATCTCATCTCATAACAAAGTAATTATACATTTAAAAAAAAAAAACATCATAGATTAAAAAGAACCCTAAACCACAATTGCTAATTTTTATAATTTTAAAAATATTTAAAATAGTATTATTGGCTAACAAAGTAACTATAGATTAAAAAAAAAAAAAACTAAAATTGCTAATTTTTGTAATTTTAAAAATATTTTAAAATAATACTATTGGCTAATAAAGTAGCTATAGATTTTAAAAAAATAATTGTTACAAGTTCCTAACATCTCTCCCATAATATTTATCTTTTTCCTAAATCTCATAATCTATCTATCTATGTTATATTTATGCCAAACCAAAGTGACTTTTCATCTTATTGGCCCTAAGTGTTTTAAAACCTTAAATCTAACTTTTGATTTTTATAAAAAAAATTAAAACATCTATTGGCTATTCCCAGGACATAAATATTAACCTTCAAAATTATTTAATGCAAATATATTGCCGATAAAAAGAAAGAAAGAAAAAAGCACACAATTCTCAATCCCTCCGTCTCTGTAACGCCCTCAAAATAAACCAATAAATCATCCAATAATAGCATGTTTAGACATAAGAGAATAAAGCATAAATATATTCCATCAGAGTAATCATTACAAAATGTATTACATGTTGACAACAAAAGTAAATGCCCTATGGGCTTACAACTTTTCCAAATCAATACTTGGTTACAAAAAGAGAGTACTAACTCTATACAAAGAAAGCCCTTGGCTTGATATACATGTAATACATCAAAAGAAAACAAAACAACAGAAACAGTCTGTCTGCCTCTAGCCTCCCAAGCTATGTCCTTGGAGGTGGCATGCTATCTATACCTGAAAATGATGTTCCATAAAGGGTGAGCCACAGCCCAGTAGAAATATACTAAACCAACTATAAATAATGACTAAAATAATAGCATTCAATAGATGATCCACACTTATATTCCAACGTATGTCGTATTACAATTTCACGACAATCATGCCCATGGCACACTTCAGTTTCCATTTCTTATTCAACTTTAAGTTTGAAAACAAGGCTCAGAACTTGGCCAAATCATTTAATGAGATTATAACTCGTCACTAAAATACTTTCGAAATTCATGATGGATACACATTTTGGTACTGTATCAATAACACATTAAACCACTTCTATGCTTCACAGATGATACACATTGTAGTGCTGTATCAATATAACAAAACACTTCCATACTTCACAACTGATACACATTGTAGTGCTGTATCAATGTAAAACAATCTCCGGTTTAGAGGTCCATCCCCTATCTTCCCCTAAACCGTGGAGTACATCCCCTATCTCCTCCCACACAACACAATGTATATAAACAATTATCATATGCATGTTCAATCATTCAATACACAATTTCGATGTATTATATCAACCGCTATACTCGATAGCCTACTCAATTGATTAGTTTTAGTTTGCCTAATCATCATATATTGTCTACAACAATCAAGACTATCCTCCACCGATAGCCCAAAGCAGTTATTTCTAAACAGAAAATAAATGCACCAAATGGATAAATTATCAACATTTGCCTAGGTGAGCGATAAATTAATCCAACTACACCCTTTAATCCCATACATTTCCAATTTGAATATTTCCTATTCAATTTCTCATCTCCCAAAATTAATTATCAACAATTAGGGCTTTTTCCCATAATTACAACACCAACCCTAAGGTTCCATTTTCATCGACAATCCAACACCAAGTCCATTTTCCAATGTATTACATACATAAAGGTTTTAAACGTTGAAAACTCCTCTTTTCAAAATTACACAATGACCCCAAACTTTCTCGAAATTACCCAATAACCCCCAACATATCGAAATACCAAAATTTAAAGACAAAGCTCATAAGATGGAGTAGGATATCCCTACCTCGAAGTTAGAGCTCAAACGGGGAAGTTGAAGAAATTCAAAGTGCTCCAAATCAAAAATTTCTCGGATCAAAACGTAGCCCTTGACGATCAACACACTTTTTACAAAGGCACCAAGGGAGTGGAACACTCTAGTTAGATCAAACCCTAGAGAGAAGGGAGATCCTAGAGAGAGAGACTCTTGAAAAGTGTTTTTAGAAAGTAAGAGAGAGAGAGAGTGAACATAAAAAGTGATTCAAAAATGCCCAGCCGCCTGTCACGACCCAAACCCGCCCCTATGGGTTTAGTACCGTAACCGGCCAGTAATCCAAGATTACCGAAGGCCTGCTTAACAGTAATACAGTAAAACAGAGTACAGGGGCATGGCGGAAGCCAATACAGTAAATAAACAATGTCCAATGAGCTGTGACAGTCTGCATGCCAAAAAGATTTTTCATACACTTATACGGAACAGTACCAAACAGTATGCACAATATTTACAATATACAGTACAGGGACTTAATCCCTATTAAGCAGTACGGTAACAGTCTATACAGTATTACAAAAACAGTACAAGACAGACGGGGAAATAAAAACACCCCTAAGCCATAGCTTGGCAGGCTCGGAACCTCGCAGTGAGGCACAGTGGTTGGCTTGACAAGACTGGAGTTACCCCGACGCTTCTAGCAACCGTCCGGTGCCTGTACACCTACATATATATATGAGCAGTGAGCTAAAGCCCAGTGAATAACATAATGCGTAAAGGGGTTAAGAAAGAATGTCCTTTCAGTATTTTAAACAGTCGTTTGCCTCGGTAAATCAGTTATACAGTCGGTGGCTTATACTTCATGTCATATCAGTCATTTAGAAATCATAGTAATCGTACGTGGCACATCCGATAGGAAAACAGTACGGTGGTAGTAGCAGTGTCAGTACGATATCAGTACAGTAGTAGTAACGGTAACAGTACAGTAACAGTAACGGTAACAGTAACAGTAACAGTAACAGTAACCGTAACAGTAACGGTACAGTTCTTATGGACTCAAGAGGTGTCTCGCACAGATTCTAGAGGTGGCTCACACTGTAGCACTTAGGTCCGTGCAGCACTTTGCTCCAGATTTCACAGATTGGCTTAAAGCCCGGTATGGACTCAAGAGGTGTCTCGCACAGATTCTAGAGGTGGCTCACACTGTAGCACTTAGGTCTGTGCAGCACTTTGCTCCAGAGGTATCTGTGACAGTAGCAGTACAGTAAACAGTAGGTCTTAAAAGACCGAACAGTCAGTTGATGGCCATCAAACAGTAAACAGTAGTGATTCCAACGAGGGTACCGACAGAGATTTCTGTAACAGTAGCAGTAACAGCAAATAGTAGTTGCTATGGATGCCACAATACAGTTCAGAATAAAGGACATACATTCATTCAATTAACAGTATTCAGTTCAGAAAGCAGTTCAGTTAACAGTCAGAAAATATTCATCTTTGAACATATCTTTACACAGTTGTTACTCACAGAGTTCTGGGCTACCGTAAGCTAGAGCGTCTCCTCGGAATGCCAACCCTATACAGTTAACAGATTGAACACACACTAAGTTACGCAGTTGAGAGATAATAACTTAATCCCTAATTACCTCGGTGTGTTCTACATCTAAATCCTCATGAAGATGTCTTAGACTAGGCCTAAGAATGCCTAGAATGGGATGAGGATGCAAAGATGCAAACAGAAAACATTTTCAAAATTTTCAGAAAAACAGAGCCCCGCTCGAGCGTCACTTTCCCCGCTCGAGCAGACATGCAGCAAAGGTCCCCGCTCGAGCGTCAACTCCCCCACTCGAGCGTGTGACACAAGCCTCCGCTCGAGCGTACAATACCCCGCTCGAGCGGACTGTAAAACAGTGAGAGAGGCTGGGAGCTCGATTTCCCCGCTCGAGCGGCACTTCTCCCGCTCGAGCGAACGACCAAAATCTGGAAAATCCAGATTTGAACTCCAGGTTCAAAACCAAGTTTCAAAGCATCAAAATCGATCCTCTTGGGCTGAATTTCTGGAAAATTCTTGTAAACTCATAATATTACATGATTCCAAGCTCAATTTATAAAATCAAAGCCCAAGGGTAGTTCAATTAAACTCCTTTTCAAAACAATTTTCATAAACATGATGAACATGCAATATCCATGAATTCAATCAATTCAAAGCCTCAAATGTCAGCTCAACTGAGCTCTTTTCTTCAAGAACAAGATGAAATCATGGTCTTTAACATGAATATGAACATGCATGCAAGGTTTCCATGAAAACAACTTCAAACTTATCAATGCAAGCATGCATGCATGGAATGAGCTTCAATTCAACACCATTGGACTAATTCATGCCTTAGATCACTAAAGACCCATGAATCATGGAAGAATAAACTCAAATGCACAATAAAGAAGGTCAATGATCTACCTTAGGTCTTCAATTAAGAGTCTAGGAGTTCAATGTTGTTATCACTCTTCAATTCTTCCAAGATTCAAGCCACTCTCATGTGAAATCAATCTTCTTGTTTTCTCTCTCTCTAAGTCGGTTTTGAGCTCTCAAAATGAACTAATGAAAAGTCTTGTTGAATGCTTAATAAGGCTCAAAAATGTTATAATAAAAGGGCCCACTAGCATGGCAATTCCGTAAATAACGCAACTCTTTGATTTAGTTTATTTTAATCTAATTTAATCACACCAAATCGATTTTCAGATAAATATGCCATAAAATCACATTAATCATGATGAACACAGAACATCAATCAATTTCAGATTTGGCCGCCGATAAGGCCTTCAATTTGCAGTTTAATGCATAAGACGAGAACAGATAATTTGCCAGTCAAACAAATAGATTATGCATTTAAACAGTTACGGTGAATCAATCAGTCTCAGATTTCAGTTAGTCAGTTCGGTATTTCAATCAATTCAATTATCAATCATAATTGATCTCGGTTTAGCAGTAATCAGTACTTAATCAGTAATCAGTGGTAAGGGTTATTACACCGCCAACTGATATACGACACTCCCGCTCGAGCGGAGAATAGAACGCTCGAGCGTCAAGCACAAAAATCTGGACACGCTCGAGCGCAAGAAGGCCCGCTCGAGCGCCAAGACACAAGAATAAAATACATCCGCTCGAGCGCAAAAACCAGTCCGCTCGAGCGTAGATTTCCCCCTCCCAGAACTTTCACAGACAAAGCACTACCCGCTCGAGCACCAATATACCCACTCGAGCGCGACCCGCTCGAGCGTAGGAAACCCGCTCGAGCTTGAAAAACACACCTGCAGAAGTCTTGCAGGGGCACGAAATACTGGGAGTGTGTAAACCCCGCTTGAGCGGACAACCAAAAACCAAACTCCGCTCGAGCGCAGAATGACCCGTTCGAGCGTAACACCAAAAACCTGGGCAACTACACTTGAGACCAAACTCAACCTACCTGTTCGAAACACGCCCAACACATCCTAAAACTCAAACATATGGAATTAAAGAATGACAACAAGATAAACAACCACCAACTCCACGGAACCAAAGTCCAGAATATAACAATTACAGAAAGGGAAAACCGGAATCGCTATAACCTTCCCCCCTTAAAGAATTTCGTCCCCGAAATTAAATACAAGTTTTTCAAAAACAAGATTTTCTCAATTCCCAACATTATTACAATGCAAAATTCAACAAATCGACCCATTACCGGTCATCCCATCTCTTTTCAAGAGGCAAATTACAACATTTTCCACAACATGCATTATAAATATGCATTCCGTGAAATTCCACAAATTTCAATACCACATTTCACAATTCTATATCATATTCAATGCTCATGATATATTTCCATTTCTACAATACACCCAACATATGCAATGTTACACTAAACTTCCATTTTAAGGCAAGTTTCCAAAATATATTTCCATAAACCAAAACATTTACAATGTTTTACAACTTAAGACATATATAATGCTCTTAAAGTTCAACAATATTACAAAATCTCAATACATGATTATACATCAACAAACATGTCCGGATATTTCTCACGGACCTCTAATTCACGTTCCCAAATGACTTCTTCCACTCCGTGATGCTTCCACAAAACTTTCACCAAGGGTATGGTCTTGCCTCGCAAGACTTGATCCCGCCTATCCAAGACCCGAACCGGTCTATCCTCATACGAGGCATCCTCATCTACCTCTAAGTCGGTCCAATCCAACACGTGAGATAGATCCGGCTCGTACTTCCGAAGCATACTAACATGCACCCCGGACAACTACGGTGGCAAAGCCAAACGATAAGCAACTTCCCCAATCCTCTCAAGGATCTCAAAGGGACCGATAAACCGAGGGGATAACTTCCCACTCTTCCCAAACCTCATCAAACCTCGCCTAGGTGATATTTTCAAGAAAACATGATCACCCGTCTCAAATGCCAAAGGCCTCCTCCTACAGTCGACATAACTCTTTTGGCGACTCTGGGCTGTAACAAGCCTCCTACGGATAAGCTCAACCTTCTCCATCGTTTCCCTCACCAACTCCGGGCCTAACAAAGGTGCATCACCCACCTCAGCCCAACAAACTGGAGACCTACAAGGTCGGCCATACAAGGCCTCAAACGGTGCCATACCGATACTAGACTGAAAGCTGTTGTTGTAGGCAAACTTCACCAAGGGCAAGTGCCTCTCCCACGTCCCACTAAAGTCAAGGACACAACCTCGAAGCATATCCTCAAGGATCTGAATAGTACGCTCGGACTGCCCGTCAGTCTGAGGATGATAAGCCGTACTAAAGGTCAACTTAGTACCCAAGGCACTCTGCAAACTCTGCCACAATCTAGCAGTAAAACGAGGGTCTCTATCTGAGACGATCGTCACTGGGACCCCGTGTAACCTCACTATGTCTCGAATATACAGGTCGGCCAGATAATCTACCGAATCTCTCACGCGCATAGGGATAAAGTGCGCTGACTTAGTCAACCGGTCTACAACCACCCAAATAGCATCACTACCCCGCTGAGTCCTCGGAAGGCCTACAACAAAGTCCATAGTGACATGCTCCCACTTCCACTCGGCAATAGGCAAGGGTTGCAACAAACCTGCTGGCCTCTGATGCTCGGCCTTCACTTGCTGACAAGTAAGGCACTTAGACATGAAAACCGCCACATCCTTCTTCATACCCCGCCACTAAAACTAGCGACCCAAATCTCGATACATCTTGGTGCCTCCCGGGTGCACCGCAAGACATGAATGGTGAAACTCTCGGAGTACCTCTTCTCGGCAAGACTCCGGCACAAACAAACGGTTTCGGTATCTCACACTCTGGTCGGGATACACCGTCAAACCCTTCTCAACCTTCTCACTGGAGATCTTCTCTTGGAGGAATTCTATCTCAAGGTCACCTCTTTGTGCCTCTAACACTCGAGTCACAAGTGTAGGCTGCGCAACAACAGAAAACAAGGCCGCAGCCTCAATGGATTCGCCCAGAAGCAAATCAAACTTGCCAAATGCCCCCAACATCTCCCACTCTCAGATGGCTATGCAAGCTACATCACTAATGGATTTCCTACTAAGGGCATCGGCCACAACATTGGCCTTTTCCAGGTGATAGTGCAACTCAAAATCGTAGTCCTCAATGAACTCCATCCACCTTCTCTGCCTCAAATTCAAGTCTCTCTGTGTGAACAAATACTTCAAACTCTTATGATCCGAGAACACCTCGAACCTCTCACCATAAAGGTAGTGCCTCCAAATCTTTAAGGCAAAAATCACGGCTGCTAACTCAAGGTCATGTGTAGGGTAATTCCTCTCGTGAATTTTCAACTAACGTCAGCCATAGGCTACCACTTTCCCCTCTTGCATCAACACACAACCTAAACCCTCTCGTGAGGCATCACAGTAAACCGTATAATCCAAACCTCTCTCCGGAATAATCAAAACCGAAGCGGTGGTCAATCTAACCTTCAGCTCTTGGAACGACTTTTCACAAGTCTCACTCCATACAAATTTGACCCCTTTCCGCGTCAATCTAGTCAAAGGCGAAGCTAGCCTGGAGAAATCCTTCACAAATCGGCAGTAATACCCAGCTAATCCCAGAAAACTGCGGATCTCAAAAACAATCTTAGGCTGTGCCCAATCTTGCACTGCCTCGATCTTGGATGTATCAACATAAACCCCTTCCCCGGATACCACATGGCCTAAGAACTTGACTTCTCCTAGCCAGAACTCGCATTTCCCAAACTTGGTATACAGCCTATGGGCTCTAAGCAACTCAAGCACCACTCTCAAGTGTTCCTCGTGCTCCTCCTCCGAAGGTGAATAAATCAGAATGTCGTCCACGAAAACGACTACAAAACGATCTAAGAATTCCCAGAAGATCCGGTTCATTAAATCCATAAAGACTGCCGGTGCATTGGTGAGCCCAATTGGCATCACCAGAAACTCATAATGGCCATACCGCGTGCGGAATGCCGTCTTAGGAATATCCTCCTCCCTGACCCTCAACTGGTGGTAACCCGATCTCAAGTCTATCTTAGAGAAACAACGGGAACCCCTCAACTGGTCAAACAGATCATCAATACGGGGCATAGAGTACTTGTTCTTGACCATAGCCCGATTCAACTTCCGGTAGTCGATACAAAGTCTTAAGGCACCATCTTTCTTTTTAGCAAAGAGAGCCGGTGCTCCCCACGGTGAAACACTATGGTGAACAAAGCCCTTATCTAGTAATTCCTGGAGCTGAATCTTCAACTCACTCAACTCGGCTGGGGCAAAACGGTAAGGTGCCATAGAAATCGGCGCCGTGCCGGGCACTAAATCAATAGAGAACTCTATCTCTCAGTGAGGTGGTAAACTAACGAGATCCTTGGGAAAGACATCCGAATACTCACAAACCACTCTCAGTAATACAGTCTGGGTCTCATCACACTCACTACTCATAAAGCTAGCAAGGAGACCACTAAGCTCACTCCGCCCTCGCGGATTATACACTGGTGGCAACACACTACCAACCCGATCCCCCAGGAAATGGAAACACTCCCCGCTCAAGGTACATACTGTGACCCTCTGGCGGTAGCAATCGATAACAGCCCGATATGACGATAGCCAGTCCATACCCAAAATAACATCAAATCCCGACATGGGCATAATTACAAAAGGAAACGGAAGCCGACGATTGGCGACCTTTATATCACAACCTCTACATCCTTGTTTCAAAATCAATTCACCCCCAACAGGTGATACAACACATATTGGAGATGCTAATTGTGCCAACTCCAACCCTAAAACAGATGCAAATGCAGCAGATACAAAGGAATGAGACGCACCCGTATCAATCAATACACTAGCAACCGAGTTGCAAAACAGAAAGGTACCTCTCACAACTGATGGAGCCGGTACTAAGTCCTGCGTGGTAACAGCATACACACGCCCGGTAGGCCCCTGATCCACCTACTCACCCCTAGGAGCAAAAGACTGTTGCACAGATTGGGACGACGAAGCTCCCGAATTGGCCCTCGAGGCCTGCACAGACTGAACTGGCTAAAAACTCTGCGTCTGCCTAGAACCAGACGCTCCCGAAGTGGCACTCAACTGCGGGCAAAACCTCTTCAGGTGCCCAGGCTGACCACACTAATAACAAGACAAAGGCTGGCCTCTGCCTTGACTCTGGCCCTGCGGTCGAGCCGAAGAAGAAGCAGCTCGCTGACCTCCTCCCTTTCTGCGGGCAAACTGAAGACTTGTGGCCCAGCTGACCACACTTGTAATAGGTGATATCTCCTTGGTTGCCCCTCCCCGAGCCTGCACTTGGCACTGGAAAGGTTGATCTAGCAACACCACCCTGAGACTGCTGAGGGTTAGAACCCCTCTGTCTCCTGCCATCACCTTGACCATCCTGGCTCCTCTTGGAGCCTCTCTGTCCCTCCTCCTCCTCCTGCATCATGATCTCCATATGGGCTACAGCATCCACTAGGTGCCCATAATCTCGGGTCATAGAACCCCCAACTCTCATCTTGAGGCCACGCCTCAGCTTCTGCTCAAACTCAATACAACGGCGTTCTTCGGACGCTACAAGTTTAGGTGCAAACCTGGACAAACTAGTGAAAGCAGCCTCAAACTCGGCCACAGATAAACTCAGCTGCTTGAGCTGGCAAAACTGGTCTCTCAGCTTCTCGCTGACAGCTGGAGATAAGAACTTCTCCTGGAAAGCATCTAAAAAGGCCTTCCACGTGCCACCAATACGACCCTTCGTGTACTTCCACCACTGACTCGCATCCCCCTTAAGCTGGAAAGATGCCAAGGTCACTTTCAATGCTCCGTCCTCGATGCCAAGCATCTCGAACGTCTTACTCATCTTCTCCAACCACTCGTCAGCCTTAAGTGGCTCATTCGGATCCCCAATAAACTCGTCTGGATTAGGCCAGAAGAACTCCCTCTTCAGAAAGGAAGGCCCTGCATCAACAACCTGGGCCTGAACTGGAGCTTGAACTGAATTCTCAGCTCTGAGAATACCCAAAAACTCCCTCAAAGCATCGGCTATCCCACGGGCTAAGGCGCCCATAGCCTGCTGACCTGCTGGCTCGGCCACATTGGCCTGGCCAACCCCCTCCTGCTGTGCTGGAATATCATCTAGTAAGGGCATCTCCTGCCTACCACGTCTACCTCCTCGTCCTCATCCTGACATCCTAATAAAACTAACGAAGAACGTTACCACATTCGCAAATGTGCCGAAGCTATAACACTCGCGTCCTAATGCATTGACAACTGTAATTCACTCCACGTAAGCACATAAACACATAAGCACTTATGAATTTCATTTCCGAATAATGATAGTCCCGAGGCGTTACTAGAGTTCCGGTTAGAAACCGCATTGATCAAGTGCTTTTCCAACAAGACTCACAGAAACCCAAGGATCCAATCAACATCCTAGAAACTAAATCCCATTCCCAAGTAGTCACATAAACATGTTATCACATAAGCACATAACATTACACATAAGTCTCTGACAAGTGAGACAAACCCATTGTGATACTAATCACTTCCCACGTACATAAAGTATTTAAACCCGGTACGCTCTGATACCAAGTTGTAACACCCTCAAAATAAAGCCATAAATCATCCAACAATAGCATGCTTAGACATAAGAGAATAAAGCATAAATATATTCCATCAGAGTAATCATTACAAAATGTATTACATGTTGACAACAAAAGTAAATGCCCTATGGGCTTACAACTTTTCCAAGTCAACACTTGGTTACAAAAAAAGAGTACTAACTCTATACAAAGAAAGCCCTTGGCTTGATATACATGTAATAAATCAAAAGAAAACAAAACAACAGAAACAGTATGTCTGCCTCTAGCCTCCCAAGCTATGTCCTTGGAGGTGGCATGCTACCTGTACCTGAAAATAATGTCCCATAAAGGGTGAGCCACAACCCAATAGAAATATACTAAACCAACTATAAACAATGACTAAAATAATAGCATTCAATAGATGGTCCACACTTATATTCCAACGTATGTCGTATTACAGTTTCACGACAATCATGCCCATGGCACACTTCAGTGTCCATTTCTTATTCAACTTTAAGTTTGAAAACAAGGCTCAGAACCTGGCCAAATCATTTAATGAGATTATAACTCGTCACTAAAATACTTTCGAAATTCATGATGGATACACATTTTGGTACTGTATCAATAACACATTAAACCACTTCCATGCTTCACAGATGATACACATTGTAGTGCTATATCAATGTAAAACAATCTCCGGTTTAGAAGTCAATCCCCTATCTTCCCCTAAACTGTGGAGTACATCCCCTATCTCCTCCCACATAACACAATGTATATAAACAATTATCATATACATGTTCAATCATTCAATACACAATTTCGATGTATTATATCAACCGCTATACTCGATAGCCTACTCAATTGATTAGTTTTAGTTTGCCTAATCATCATGCATTGTCTACAACAATCAAGACTATCCTCCACCGATAGCCCAAAGCAGTTATTTCTAAATAGGAAATAAATGCACCAAATGGATAAATTATCAACATTTGCCTAGGTGAGCGATAAATTAATCCAACTACACCCTTTAATCCCATACCTTTCCAATTTGAATATTTCCTATTCAATTTCTCATCTCCCAAAATTAATTATCAACAATTAGGGCTTTTTCCCATAATTACAACACCAACCCTAAGGTTCCATTTTCATCGACAATCCAACACCAAGTCCATTTTCCAATGTATTACATACATAAAGGTTTTAAATGTTGAAAACCCCTCTTTTGAAAATTACACAATGACCCCAAACTTTCTCGAAATTACCCAACAACCCCCAACATATCGAAATACCAAAATTTAAAGACAAAGCTCATAAGATGGAGTAGGATATCCCTACCTCGAAGTTAGAGCTCAAACGGGGAAGTTGAAGAAATTCAAAGTGCTCCAAATCAAAAATTTCTTGGATCAAAACGTAGCCCTTGACGATCAACACACTTTTTACAAAGGCACCAAGGGAGTGGAACACTCTAGCTAGATCAAACCCTAGAGAGAAGGGAGATCCTAGAGAGAGAGGCTCTTGAAAAGTGTTTTTAGAAAGTAAGAGAGAGAGAGTGAATGTAAAAAGTGATTCAAAAATGCCCAGCTGCCAACTGATATACGACACTCCCGCTCGAGCGGAGAATAGAACGCTCGAGCGTCAAGCACAAAAATCTGGACACGCTCGAGCGCAAGAAGGCCCGCTCGAGCGCCAAGACACAAGAATAAAATACATCTGCTCGAGCGCAAAAACCAGTCCGCTCGAGCGTAGATTTTCCCCTCCCAGAACTTTCACAGACAAAGCACTACCCGCTCGAGCGCCAATATACCCACTCGAGCGTAGGAAACCCGCTCGAGTGTGAAAAACACATCTGCAGAAGTCTTGCAGGGGCACGAAATATTGGGAATGTGTAAACCCCGCTCGAGCGAACAACCAAAAACCAAACTCCGCTCGAGCGCAGAATGACCCGCTCGAGCGTAACACCAAAAACCTGGGCAACTACACTTGAGACCAAAACTCAAACTACCTGTTCGAAACACGCCCAACACATCCTAAAACTCAAACATATGGAATTAAAGGATGACAACAAGATAAACAACCACCAACTCCACAGAACCAAAGTCCGGAATACAACAATTACAAAAAGGGAAAACCAGGATCGCTATAGTCTCAAAATAAATCAAGCTTTTATTTATAAAGAAAATAAATCTCATACAATCTTCTCTCTCTTAAAATAAGTCTAATGAAAATGAAACTCCCTTACCTCCCATAAAATGTATACTATTAATATCTTTCACAACTGGTTTGATCTATGTAAACCTAAAATTAAGCCTAACATAAAATAAAAATTAAACCTTATATCTAGATTCTCTATCTATTCCATAATTAAACACAATGTTATTCCCAAATAAATTTAAGCATATCTATACTATATATAATTTTTTTTTTTAAATCTCACAATTTATTATTTTTTATAATGATTCTATGATTTATAATTTAGAAAAGAAAAGATGAAAAAAATTATTCTTGTGCACTCTTTCTCAAACCAATTCTTTCTTCTATCCAAAAATCCTATCCATCATACATTATACTTTTTCCAAGCCATTCATGTCTTCCTTGCCTTATAAATATTACATTCATGAAATGATGAAACTCATTATTTTTTAACTTTCTTTTTATGAGACAATTTGGATGTTAGTTTACGTTTAATCTATTGCATTCTTTAAACAGACTCTTTTATCCTCTAGGTACACCATTTTTTTTTCTTCTTTTTTATTAATGACCATTTTTTTATTTCATATTTTGTATGTCATTTCTCTCTCCTCTCTACCAACCATTATTTGTTTTTTGTTTATGACTATTTTTTGTTGGTTAATATTGTTTTGTTAAAATTTTTATATTAAAATAACATGATAGGGTCATTTTTATAATAAAAAATATGTCACTTATTATAAAGTGATAGATCAAAATCTAAACAAAATCATTATTAATAAGTTTTTGTATTGATTTTATGTTTGTATATCATTATTTAAAAAAAAAATCATTTTTAATATTTTTTTGATATCATAATATATGTTAATTGACAATTGATACAGAGTATCACTTCAAAGGCATATAATAATTTTTTTTTAATCATCAAAAATAAAGTTTATTGTTGCAAAGTTTCTCAAAATTATTTTCTTAAAGGGGCGGTGCTTCAGACCCCAGTGACGTGGCGCACTGGGGTTGGCCGAAAATCAAAAAAAAAAAAAAAATTTTTTTTTTTGGGCCAATGGAAGGGCTACACACACGACCCCCAGTGACCCCCATTGGGGGTCTGAGGCATTTTTCTTCTTAAAGTTGTTTTCTTAATTCAACCTTCAACCCGCGTAGAATTGAAAAATAATATATGGGGTCTAATTAGACCCTATTGTCCAGCCACGACTTTACACTTTTCCGTTGTTTCCTTTTCTTAAAGTTGTTGCCTTGTTCCAGGCTTCAGCCGCGTACAATTGGAAAGTTTCTTAAAATTACTTTTGGTTGAGAATTTAGGAAAATATTTAAAAGGGGAAAAGAAAAATTATGTAAAATTAGATAAAATATAAATATATTTTATTTTTATTTTTTTTTTATCTTTTCTTATCTCTTTCTAAATTTTTCAACCAAACACAATTTTAAAGTTAGTCTTGATTCAATTTTTTTTTTTTTTTTTTTTTTGATTGTGCCTTGATTCAACCTTCAATTGTGTCGAATTTAAAAATATGTGGGGTCTTAATTGGACCCCATTGTATGGTCATGACTTTACACTTTTCCGCTGTTTCCTTTTCTTAAAGTTTTTGCCTTGTTCCGGGCTTCAACCACGTACAATTGGAAAATAGTATAATTAGATTCTTGCAGCGCAGTTGGTTAGAAGAGGGTCTTAAGGTTCTGTGTGGGTGATTTTCTGACCACACTGCCCGCTTAGTAATTCAGCTGTAGAACACTGGCAGAATAGATGGCACCTTGCTGACCTGCAACAGAAATATAAGAATCACGCGATGGTTCTTCCACCCGGGGGTACTCCGACGATCAAGTCAGTACTCAATATCTCTCAAAGATAATCAATCATCTATTCAACTCACAAGCTTGAGCATAAAAAACATACCTTAGACCCATGGGGGTGCCTCTTATTTATAGTCAACTCAATCCTAGTCCCAATGAGAGCCTAACTCCAATGGACTCAGGATTACTGCTAATCTGGGACTCCCAGTGGGATTAAGATAAACTTCCTAAGAGTTTATCTTTACCCAAACTGAAGTCTTCTCCCAATCTAGGACTCTTGTCCCATATCCAGGTTGAGTTCCCTCTTCATTCTAGGACTCTTGTCCCTTATCCACTTATCTCAGATTCCGATATCTTCGAAGGTAACCTCGGCCTAGCCGAGATGACCTCGGTACAACAACCAAGACACGTGGCACCTCGACTGATACGTCGGCGTCACCTTGCCACGTGTTGGTACTCAGAAAATATATCCCCACAACTGCCCCTAGGTTCTATTACCTCGGCATTCTGAGGTGATGGAACCTACATTGTTTGTTCATCTGTGCCCCTCTATCCGAGATCAAACTCGCCGATCTCAAAGTTCCCTGGACTTTACTGTCCACTTCTATCAAGTATCAAGCTTCATGCTTTCCAAGCTGTTCGAGGTCACACCTCCTAGCCGAGGTTATTGGTTCCATTTAATTCATAAACTCCAAAAGTTTTTGCAACTGCTCCATTCACTTTTTCTGGTGGGTTCCCGATTTTTAGTCATCTATTTGACTCCGGCGACATTCATATCGGCGTTCATTTCACTTGGTAGGTTCATAAATTCCTTTAAGCTCAATCTTTCATAACTCTTCTGAATCTGTCTACTTGTCATCTGTTGCCTTCTATTTTGAATTGTTTACTGTTTGAATGCCTGGCACTGTTCTCGCCATATCCACTTTCTGTTGCTAGCATCGTGCCTGGGTCATTGTTCTTACTTAGTGCCTGTGCACTTGGTTTTATTCTTGAACTTTATTATTTTCTTGACTCTGAATTTTCTCTTTTTTCATTCAATCCTCTAGCTTTTTCTCTTTCTAGCTCTTTTGCTTAAATCCGTCATTGTTCCAAGCTTTCAAGCTCTGCGATTGTTTTCATTTCCTCTCCTCTGGTGAAGCTTACGTTATTTTGTCATTTTCGCATCCGTCGTCAGACTTCGGCAATTCTCATTCCGGCTTCCCTCTTTCTGGTAAGCCATTTTTCCTCCTGGTTTTATTTTTTGTTGCTTTCCAAGAGGCTCTGCTTCATTGTTAACCACCATTGCTGTTTTACCCGTTGTTTCCAAATCATCTTCTTGAATACACACTGTTCACATATCTGTTGATTTCTGCCACTGTTCTTGGCTTGACACACCTATGCAATCTTTTTGTCTTGATTTCCTGATAGCTTCATCACCATTTTTGATTTACGAATTACATTCTTGTTTCTGTTTTCTGTGTCTTTTTCCAGATTCTTGCCTTCAATCCTTGCCTTTAAACTCCGAGGTGCCAATCGCTGAGAAGAGCTTTGATCAAACTCTTCGGGAAATCGATGTTGAGCTCGAGGCCGAGAAGGCTGCTGAGAAATCTTTCCAACTGTTTTCTGGGGGTGAGACACAACCTGCTGCTGATGCCGAGTAGTTTGCTTCCTTTCTTGAAATTGATGCCAAGATAACGGTAGAGAAGCTCCTCCAACTGACTGCCGAAGCTGAACCATCGTCATTCGTCGAAGCAGATCAGTCCGACGTTCTTGCTTTCATCATCTCAGTTCTTTAAGGTCTTCATTTTTGTACTTGCCTTCTTTTATACATGTTTCATATTTCCCAACTTTCTCAGCTCTTAACAAGCTAGTTAGTCATCTCGGATGATCATATCTCGGAAACGTCTTTCGGTGTTTATCTTGGCTATACCAGACTTGTAAATTGCTACAAATTTCAACAAGTGGTAGATTTCATAATCTTCGGTTAACTCATCTTGTAAATTGCTCAAAAATTTCAACAAGTGTTAACATTCCTTGCTCCTTGATTGTCATTCCTTCCCCCTGCACCTTCTCCCTGCCCCCTAATGTGAACATAAATTACACTTAGGATCACATTAGGGAAGTTGGCTTTGTGCCGTAGTCACAGACCCGATGTTTTCTTCTTTCGCCGATGTATTAAAACTTCTGGTATTTAATTCGCCCCTTTTAGACCCTTTTTCTCTTGGCCTTTGCAAACTATCATCGCTGTTTCTTGAAGCATTTATTCCTTTCACAATTCTGGTCACCACTTCTGGTGTGCACTTAGTAGTTCTGTTCTAACCAAAATGACGTTTGACTCCGGCGAATCTTTTGCCGACATTTAACTTTGTGCACTTTTTAACTTGTAAATTCTCTCAGAATTTCAACAGGTGTTAAACATCATTTCGTTTTAACATTATCTCGGCTTAACTTCGGTTAAGCATCACCTTAGTTCAACTTTGGTTAAACATCATCTCGACTTAACTTTGGTTAAGCATAATCTCAGTTTAACTTCGGTTAAACATCATCTCGGCTTAACTTCGGTTAAGCGTCATCTCAGTTTAACTTCGGTTAAACATCATCTCGGCTTAACTTTGGTTAAGCATCATCGCAGTTTGTACTCTTGTACCTTTTTGCTTCTTTGGACAGTATAAGTTTCTTTATATGGCCGATGTGCCTCTTGTTTCTGTTGAATGCTTTAATACAACTATCTTTCTTTGAATGCTTGTACCTTTGTCTTCTCTGTATGATTCTATATTTAGAATATTTTGCATGCTTTACATACTCTTCCTTCTTTGTGCAATCTTCTCGGGGTTTCATACCTCGGGTATAAAAACCGCAAACTTTACTTTCGGCAAGATACTGACCTGCAAACCTTTCATAAATCTCAACAAGTGTAAAACATATACTGTTCTAATTTTCAACTTATAAACTTTTCTGTAATCTTAACAAATGTCTGGACAATGAACTTAGTTTTTACTTTAGCCTATAAATTGCTGCAAATTTTAACAGATGATCATATGTCATATGTCGGCTTACCGTCACCTTGTAAATTGCTACAAATTTCAACAAGTGTCAAATAATGATCTCGGTCTATCTCCAACTTGTAAATTGCTACAAATTTCAACAAGTGAAGATTAACAATAATCTCAGCTCCACTCCGACTTGTAAATTGCTACAAATTTCAACAAGCGAAGAGAAACAATAATCTCAGCTTATCTTTAACTTGTAAATTGCTACAAATTTCAACAAGTGAAGATAAGGAATAATCTCAGCTTAACTTCAACTTGTAAATTGCTACAAATTTTAACAAGTGGTAAACTTTGTATCGGTTTGACCAACTTGTAAATTGCTACAAATTTCAACAAGTGGTAAATTTTGTATCGGTTTGACCAACTTGTAAATTGCTACAAATTTCAACAAGTGGTAAACTTTGTATCGGTTTGACCAACTTGTAAATTGCTACAAATTTCAATAAGTGGTAAACTTTGTATCGGTTTGACCAACTTGTAAATTGCTACAAATTTTAACAAGTGGTAAACTTTGTATCGGTTTGACCAACTTGTAAATTGCTACAAATTTCAACAAGTGGTAAACTTTGTATCTTTGACTTCTCTCTGCCTCTTGCTTGCTGGATCCATTGTTACCTCGACCTCGCTTCGGCGAGCCGTTTCTTTTCTCATGTTTTTTATAAGCCTCTGCATCCTTTTGTCCGTAGGGTCACCAAAATCCCTTTGATATGGTTCTGTAGGCAAGGGATCTGCCCCCTGCATAGCTTCCACATACTCCTTTGTGGACTTTACAACAGGTCTTCCTCTTGGCTAACTTCAGTCCGATCTTGTGTGTTTCTTTTTTATCTTCTGGGATCTGAGATTTGTTCGCTGAGCTCTTCTCTTCTCGGATTTAAGTGCCGAGCTCTTGTCTTCTGGAATCTTGGATCTACTCACTCAGGTTGAGCTTATTCTCTTCTCGGGCCTACTCATCTAGGCCGAGATCATGTCTTCTCGGGTCCGGGATCTGGAATCCAGGATCTGCTCACTTAGGCTGAGCTCTTCTATACTTGAATGTCATCTCCTTGAGAACGCTCATGCCCCCTGTCTTTGCATCCCTTCCGGAAGGGTCTTCGTTCCTCCGCAGGTATCTATCCTTCCATACCTGGAGGTCATCTTCGTTGTAGTATTTGCTTCGATCCGTTGTCTTTGGTGTGTCACCTTCCTGGCCGGCGTCTTTCACTCCGTGACTCTGGCCACGAGTTTCTGTGTTGCGGTCGTCCCCTTCAACGTCGAGGTCGATAGGTCTTCTACTCCCAGCAGGAGTGTTGTCTCCAATCTGATCCTTTTGTCCGTCATTGGCCATCTATTCTTCTTTCCTTCCCACAGACGGCGCCAAATTGTGTGGGTGATTTTCTGACCACACTGCCCGCTTAGTAATTCAGCTGTAAAACACTGGCAGAATAGATGGCACCTTGCTGACCTGCAACAGAAATATAAGAATCACGCGGTGGTTCTTCCACCCGGGGGTACTCCGACGATCAAGTCAGTACTCAATATCTCTCAAAGATAATCAATCATCTATTCAACACACAAGCTTGAGCATAAAAAACATACCTTAGACCCATGGGGGTGCCTCTTATTTATAGTCAACTCAATCCTAGTCCCAATGAGAGCCTAACTCCAATGGACTCAGGATTACTGCTAATCTGGGACTCCCAGTGGGATTAAGATAAACTCCCTAAGAGTTTATCTTTACCCAAACTGAAGTCTTCTCCCAATCTAGGACTCTTGTCCCATATCCAGGTTGAGTTCCCTCTTCATTCTAGGACTCTTGTCCCTTATCCACTTATCTCGGATTCCGATATCTTCGGAGGTAACCTCGGCCTAGCCGAGATGACCTCAGTACAACGACCAAGACACGTGGCACCTCGGCTGACACGTCGGCGTCACCTTGCCACGTGTTGGTACTCAGAAAATATATCCCCACAGGTTCTATACATTTCGTGGGGTAGAGTTTCCTTTGCTGCATAAGTCTTGATTTAGGTAGAGTTTGTGTTGAGAGGTTGATGTTAGCTTCTAGATGATAGTCTTTAGTCCGTAACGAACAACAGATCACCTTAGTGATCTTGACTCGGGTGCTGCCTTAAACCTGTGAGAAGATGCGAAGATTTCTATGTAATAAAAAATAAAAAAACCTTGTACATCATATTATCTATTTTTAGGATTATTTACAAGAAGACTTTTTTTAATTATTAATAAATATTATTTTATTTTATTATTTATGAATTCTTATATTTTGATCATTTCAATAATAAAAATCCATTTAAATCATTTTCAAAAAGAATATACTTATATAATTTTCGTAATTGAAGTTAATATGTATGAATTTATAATTGAAGGAATCTTAATGTAATTAACTTTTACTTTTATTTTTTTCTTGTTAAGTGAGGATAATAGGAGAAAAGGGTATCAGAAAGGATTCAAACCAGGATATTAAATAGTTTACATGTGACGACCTAGTATGCCATCCGTCTCTTTTCTTTTGTTTAACCTTGGATTTGTCACGTTAGTGTGTTGGGTCTCACTTGAAGCCTTGTTAATCATCTGGGTTGTTGTGCTTGGAAGTTTTTTTTCTCAAAACTCTTGTTCTTGTCTTTTTGGTGTTGATTCCCACTTGTTCCGGAGGGTGCGAGGTCCGATCCAAGGTGCCTAGAATTGAGCGGAGAAAATTCTGGGTTGGAAAACCAGGGGCCGCACATGTGGGAGAGGGGCCGCACGTATGGGAAGTGAGGCCGCACGTACGAAATTCAGGGGAGGTTTGGGGCAACACACTGCAATATATGCAGGTGTGGAGCTAGGTGCGGGAGGGAATGGCCGCACATGCGGGGATGAAGGCCGCACTTGTGGGAAAGAAGCTCCGCACGTGCGGGACGCTGGGTTGTCCGAATCTCTATTTTATTTTCTCTCTAGGGCTGTGTTTGTATCACTTTAGGCTCCTCTCTCTCTCTCTAAAAATCATCTCCTCTCCCTTCTCTCTACATGTCATCCCCTAAAACACTTAGGGCTCTTGATTTCTCAAGATCTATTGCATTTCTAACCCTAGCTCCTTCATTAAAGTGGAAGGGCTCCTCAAGAGCTTTGTTGTGTACGGTGGAGATTAGGCTTTGGCATTTTGGATTTCTAGGGTTTCATCTCCTCTTCTTTATCAAACCTTGAGGCAGGGACTTCTTGAGTTATATATACATGTTTTGCACCATTTAAAGGTTCTCTTGAAACTACCATGTTGGTTTTGATTGTGTAGCTCAAAATGTAGAGATTTTCAAAAGTGTGTCTCAAAATCTTAAATCCTTTTTAAGATAGCATCTTGAGGGTTGAAATCATTGTAGGGAAGAAAAGGATGTGTTCTTTAGGGTCCCTTTCAAGTGTTTAGTGTGTATGTGTGAGGGTGTGTGTTGTTTGAAAAGAGAAAAACCCTAGAAAATTTGGGGATTTCCTTGATTAAAAGAAGATGAGTTTATGAGTGATATTATATATAAATATGTATATGTAAGTTCATAGTTACATGCCATGTTAAGTAAAGAAAGTGAAGAGTTTCCTTGTTTTATTACAAATGCATGTATATTGATGATGGATTCTTTGCAAATGAAAATTTGAGATTTGAAAGCTTTATTATAATGAGTTGATGTTGAAAAAATTGGTGATGGAGAAATTTTATATTATGATGAGGATTTTAACATTGCTTATTCATTCAATTGATCATGGAAAGATTAGTATTTGGCTTTGGCATATCATATTGGCATTTCTAGCATTGCATTGTTGCAAATTTTGAGTTGAGATTTGAAATCATTCACCTTGAGAAACAAATAAAATGATATGAATTAGTGAAATGTTATGGGGTAAATACGTTGGTAAGTCCGGATAGGAGGTGTAGATGATTTTGATAAGTTGACCTAAGTGTCCGGGGTGAAAGACCGAAAACATGCGCGGAGGAAGTACCACTTTCCTTCTGGTTAGCAACCAGTAAAGTGGGGTTATTGGTAGTGCTTGTTGAGCCTACTTGCAGACACCGACCTAAGGATTACTAGAGTCGTATTTACCGCCCCTACTGAATAAAATTGTAAGCTTCGGAATTGTTGAGATTTCAATTGTTGTTGAACATTGTGATTGATCAAGAAGAGCAAGTGCATGAAACTTTCTTTAAATTGGCATTACATGGCATTTGCATTGCATTAACATAGGAGTTTGCATAACTGTATATACTTTGTAAGGATTCTCTACTGGGTTTTATGCTTACCCCTATGGGTTTTGGTGCAGGAAAGGACGTGGTGAACTCGCCAAATTTGGGCGTGGGAATATGTTTTGAGAGCACAAGGCTCTTTGTTGAGATTGTAAATTTTGTAAAGCCAAGGGCTAAACATGTATGGGTCCGAGAAACCATTTTGTGTAACCGGGCTTATGCTTTGGAACTTGTAAGCCCTTGAGGGCCTTTATTCGTTTTGGTTAAATGATTTTACATGTTATAGATTCATGTATTAGTTTTCAATGAATGTATAATCGCATGTGAGATTACTTTTGTATAATCATAGGAGTTATGTAATGGAACAGGTTGAATATATATTTCCGGCATCTCTTGTGAGCCATGATTATTATTATATTGAAATGGAATATTTCTTTTTGGGGGCGTTACATTACAACCCCATTTAAAAAATAAAAATAAAAAGTTTACAGCTAAAAAATTGGTATTGTTTGACAGCCCTAGTAGCTCTAGCTCATTGTACATCATTAATAGGGAGAAATGCGAAATGGGGGTTCATGAATGATGCATTTAAAATGGAATTTTATGCCTCACTCTTTAAATATTCTCGTAAAAGGCAGAATTGGTTCAAATTGTCACATTTTTGTATGTCTATTTAATAATGTTTTATAATTTGTTAATTATTTTATTAATTTAAGACTTTATGTTCATTTAGCTCTTATTATTCGTTAAGCACACAATCAATAAATAATTGAATGACATAAAGCTATATGTATCATCGTATTTTTTAAAATAAAGCTATATACACTAATTGATATATCAATTAGTATACTAACGGATGATGTACTATAATTTTATTGACAATCTTTATAGTTTGTATAATGGGTGAGATTTATAATTTTAAAATTATAATATTATAACTTGTATTAATATACTAATTAATATAATAAATAGTGTGTAGTGTTTTTTAAAATAAAAAAATAAAAATGTGGGGTTTCTTTTGATTAAAGCCGTGATTAGTGCATTTTAAAGTTGCATCATGGCAATTACTCTAACAACAGGAAACAGTGAAAAGCATCATCATATCAGGCCAACGACTTTAGCAAAAGGAAACACAGAAAAAGGAGCAAGAGAACATGACACTCCATTATTTAAAGATAATTTTTGAGTGATTGAAAAATGCTATGTCACGTTACTTTTTTGATGTTCTGAAAAAATAATAAATTACAAAAACATATTAAATTGATAATAATAAATTACAAAACATATTAAATTGATTATTTATTATTTTAATTAATTAATAAAAATAAGTCATTTTAAATTTTTTGGTACATCATTGATTGGAAGTAAATTTTTCTTTCCACATTTCCTTTCGGTTTCCTTTTTTTCTTCACAAATTATTTCAAAAAATTAATATCTAAACATAACATTAGATCTTGAATTTTTAAGGAAAAAAAAATACAAAAAAATATTTTGCAACTGGAATTGTCTTTGTTTTAAAAAAAAAAAAAAAAAGTTGATTTTGATGTTTTAATTCCAGGAAAGGGCATTGAATTGTTGTATGAAATATCATTGAATTTGAACGGATTTTTTAATAAGGAATTAACATGGAATTTGTAAATTTTAATTTTGTCCATTTAATTTTAAAATTTTAAATTTTGAGTCAAATTAAACTAATTTCAAACGGGATGTTAAAAATTCAAATCTATCTATCTATATATATAAGGAAAATGGATATTTTTGTGAGAAGCCTTCTAGGAGCTCCAAATCCTCATTCTAATTTTCTTAATTTTTTTAATTTTAAATAATTACTTTTATTTAATAATTCCACATCAGGAAAAGAAGCCTTGTGAGAGTTGTTTTACTCATATAAAGAGAATCTTATACTTCCATCCTATTTAGTGAGGAGCCTTGTGAGAGTTTCAATATCTCATATTAATTTTTTTTGATTTTCTTAATTTTAAGCAATTAAGAAAATCTCTATAAGTTAGCTTTTATTTGATAATCCCACATTGGGAAAAGAAAGAAAAAGTCAATTATTTAGGTTGAATAATTTAGGTTGGAAGCTTTTATCATAGTTTAGGCTGATGATTCACTAAACTATACAGTGAAAATATGTCTCTCTAATAGGAGGCCAACTTATATAATTTAAAGGCTTTTTATAATAATTAATGTTATTATTATTATAATAAAAGGGTTTCGAAATTCGGAGACTATCACCTATCTCCTTCAATTGGGTCCATCTTGCTTGCATGACTACAATTAATTATATTTTTAAAATAATATTTTGCTCCAAATACAATAATGCAAGTTAATTTCACGATTATGACCACATGGATAACAATGTAACAAGGCATATGTCGAAAAGGAGAAGAGGTCAGTTAATTGACTTTGATTTATTTTTAGTTTTTATTAGTAACATTTTGAACAAATTAAAGTTCTATTTACTTTGAGCGAAACTATCATTTACAATCACATAATTTTATTATATTTAATTTTTAAAAATAAATAACATATATATAATTTCATAAATAAATCATATATTTTTATTAAAGATAAATACATTGTAATCACATGAATATGACTTTAGAATGAATTTGATTTTTTTTTTAATATGCATATGATTTACAAAATGATCGAGTATGATAAATTCACCAACCTAAACCATGCATCTCTAATTCCCGTTAGCTAGCTTTTATTTACCTTTTATTTTACAATCTCACATCAGGAAAAAAAAAAAAAAAGTAAATTGTTTCACTTACATAAAGTAAATCTTATACTCCCATTTATATAAGCAAAATGAGATTTTTAGTGAAAAACCCTATGATCAATATCTCATACTCATTTTTTTAATTTTCTTAATTTTAAACAATTAAGAAAATTTCCATTGACTAGCTTCCATTTAACTTTTATTTTATAATTCCACATAATTTTGATTTTAAAAATAATTTTGTATGAGATTTTGAAAAAGTGAAACTAAAAGTGAGTTGTTTATACAATCCCACATCAAAAAAAAAAAAAAAAGGTGAGTTATTTTACTTATATAAGGTGTTACAATCTCACATTCGGAAAAGAAAGAAAAAGTGAGTTGTTTCACTTATATAAAATGAATTTTATAAATATATTTTTAAGGGAGAAGTCTTTTAGAAGTTCCAAACCCTCATTCTAAAATTTTTGAATTTTCTTAATTTTAAACAATTAAAAAAATTTCTATTGGCTAGCTTCCACTTACCTTTTGTTTTACAATCCCAAATTGGGAAAAAAAGAAAAAAAAAAGTGAATTGTTTCATCGACATAAAGTGAATCTTATGCTTCAATTTATATAAATTATTGAAATTTCTTAATTTTAAACAATTAAGAAAATCTCCATTGGTTAAATTCCATTTAACTTTTATTTTACAATCCCATATCGGGAAAAAAAGAAAAAAGTAAATCGTTTCACTTATATAAAGTGAATCTTATATTCCCATTTATATAAGCAAAAGAAGATTTTTAGTGAGAAGCCTTATAATCAATACCAATTTTTTTTTATTTTCTTAATTTTAAACAATTAAGAAAAACTCCATTGGTTAGCTTCCATTTAAATTTTATTATACAATCCTACATAGACGTTTTGATTTTAAAAATAATTTTGTATGAGATTTTGAAATTCCCATAATATTTAACTTTAAAATAATTATAATCCCACATCGAGAAAAGAAATAGAAAGTGAGTTGTTTCACTTATATAAAATGAATCTTATACTCTCATTTAATATTATAGTATTGTGTATATTTCAGTTCAAGATAGTTTAAATTTTAAAATAAAATTTAAAGATTGTAATTAATTAATTTTGTTGTAAATTGATTAGTTTTTTGACTTAGTCGATTAGGCTGAATCGTTTTCGGTTTGACTGATTCACTGGTTTAACCACGGTTTTAGTTGTTTTATCAAAATATATTATTTAGATTGTTTGATTTGAAATAAATTAAGATTGACCTTATTAAAAATTGAACAATTGAGATTGTTTGATTAGAAATGAAGTTCCCGTCCAAACAACTGTTAACTTTTATTTTACAATCCCACATTAGGAAAAGAAGGAAAAAATTAGTTGTTTCATTGTATAAACCTTATGCTCCCATTTAATATTGTAGTGTTGTGTATGTTTCAGTTCAAGACAGTTTAAAATTTAAAATTAAAATAAAATTTAAAAGTTTTAATTAATTAATTTTTATATAAGTTGGTTGGTCCTTTGACTTAGCTGATAGGGTGAACTATTTTCAGTTTGACTGATTCGCTAGTTTAATTGTAATTTTAACGATTTTATCAAAATATATTGGTTAAATTTGTTTGATTCGAAATAAATTAAAGATTGAGCTAATTAAAGATTAAACGGCTAAGATTGCTTGATTCGAAATAAACTTCCCGCCCAAACAATTGTTAACTTTTAAACAATTAAGAAAATTCTCATTAGTTAGCTTTCATTTAACTTTTTTTTTTTTTATAATCTCACATCGAGAAAAGAAGAAAAAAGTGAATTGTTTTACTTACATAAAGTGAATCTGTGATGACCGGGTTTGTCACTAGTTTTGCCTTCCCTTGTTTAACCTTGGATTTACCCTAATAGAGTGTCGGGTTAAATTGGAGCCATGTTGAGTGTTTGGGGTTTGTGTTGTCCCGGAGGGTTTTTCTCAATGTAATTTCTATTCACGTTTTTATTCGGTGTTGAAGTTTCTTTCTTCCGAGAAGTGCGGGGTCAGGTCCGGAGTGCCCGGGAGCGAAGCAGAAAAATTTCTAGGTTGTTGGGCCAGGGCCGCACGTGCGGGGTGGGGTTGCACATGCGGGGAGTGAGGCCAGACGTGCGGTGAAGGTTGAGCTTCAGTGGTGTGCATTCTGTCTAATATGCACGAGCGGGGTGAGGTGCGGGAGAGGGGCACCGCACGTGTAGGGATGAAAGCCACAGGTGCAGGGGAGGCGCTCCACATGTGCGGGGAGGTGCGCCACACGTGCGGCAGACGGGCAGTCCAAAACTTTGTTTTTTTTTACCCTTTTTGCCCAAGTTGTATCACATTTTGGACATCTTTCTCTCACTCTAAACCTCATTTCTCTCCTCCTTCTCTCTAGAAATCCCCACCAAAACACTAAAACACTTTGATTCTTGTAATCTTTGGGTCTAGATCATCAACATTTCACACCAATCTTAAAGATCCAAGTTAGGGCTCCTCTTGGTGTTGTGGAAAATTGAAGAGTCTTCCATCAAAGCTAGGGTTTTCACTTTCTTCATCACACATTGAGGTAGGGACATTCTTGGGTTATATATACAAGTTTTGCAAGATTGAATGTTGATTTTATGTTCTCATGAACTCATTTTGAGAGTGGGGTTTTGTGGCATCAAAAGTGTAGAGATTTTCTTAAAAGGGGGTTTTAAAACTTTCATATTTTCTAAGTCAATCCTTGAGGACTTCATCTTGTAAATCTAAGAAGGATGTTTTGAATAGGGCTTCACCAAGAAATGCGGAAGTGCCTTGTTTTGATGAAAAACCCTAGAAATTGGGGATTTTGGTAAGTATGGAATGTCTATAGTGTTCTTATTCTTCTTGTGTTAAAAAGAATGGATAATTGTAGGCTTCATGATGTGATTTGCAAATGACCATCTTGTGATATGTTGAAATGGTGAATTTGTTTTAAAAACTATAGTTAAATACATAATGATCATATTGTTGTGAGATGACAAATTGTTGTGCACTATGGATTGTGGGAACCATAAACATTGGAGATTTATGTTTGAAAACATCACATGTGGCTTTGAAAGGACTAAATTGATTAGAATCGTGCATGATGAGAAGTTGTTATTGTGTGTTGAAAGCACATGGTTATTTTGCGAAATAGCATATAAGAAAAGAAGTGAGAAAATGAAATTAATGGATATTGTTGTAAAGATGTTTGAAATGGAGAAATGTTATGAAATATTAAGTAATGCATCATATTCTCATTTGATTTATCATCATTATTGCATATCTTGAAATGAGTTAGAAAGACGTTTACCTTGAAAAAGATTTATGTTGAAATGAGAACTATGGAAATGTGGTATGGGGTAAATACGTGGTAAGTCCGAATAGGGGGTGTAGTTGAACTTGATAAGTTGGCTTGAGTGTCCATGGTGAGAGACCAAAAAACCGCGCGGATAAGTGTCGAGCCTTCCATTTAATATTGGTAAAAATGACAATTTGGTAGTACTTGTAGAGTCTACTTGCAGACACCAGCCTAGGGATTACTAGTGTCGTATTTAACCGCCCGTATTGATTAAAATTAGAAGTTTTGAAATGTGTTGAGATTGCAAGGTTTTATTGAGAAATGGAAATCTTCAAGAAGAGCATGGCATGGCATTGACATTGGCATCTTTATTGAGAATTGGCATAACTGTATATACTTTGTAAGAATTTTCTACTGGGCTTGATGCTCACCCCTATGGGACTTTGGTGCAGGTAAAGACGTAGTGGGTGTTTGGGAAGTGAGTTTTTATGTAGGTTTTTTTAGTTGTAGGTTTTTATTAGATAAGAAATTTTTGGTGTTTGGGAAGATAGTTGGGTTTTTATGTGGTTGGATGTGATGTTTGTGAGAGAAAAAGTGAAATGATTATGGGATTGGATGTGATATTTTGTTTGGATGTGTTTTTTTTTGATTTTGTAAAAAATTTGTCTTTTAGTGGAAAAAATGAGAAAAAAATTTGGAAGCTAAGTTCCCAAACACCACCGTAGTGATCCCGCCAAGTTGAGGGCGTGGATAATTGTAAAGAGTACATAGCTCTCTTTTCTTGAGATTTAATTGCTAGCCAAGGGCTATTTTTGTATGGGTCCGAGAGGCCACTTTTGTGTAACCAGGCTTAAGCCTTGGAAGTTGTAGCCTATAAGGGCATTTATTTGTTTTGAGAACTATATGCCTCACATGCTATAGATTCATGTGTTTTTTTACCAATGAATGTATAACTTGCATGTGAAACTTTTGTATAAGCTTGTGTATTAATTATGTAAAGAGTGAAGGATTATTGTCATGACTTAATGAATGTTAGTTAAGCTGGTTGGTTTATGTTGAATAATTTCGAGGCGTTACAGAATCTTATACTCTCATTCATATAAGCAAAATGAGATTTTTAGTGAGAAGCCTTATGATCAATATCTCATACAAATTTTTTTATTTTCATAATTTTAAATAATTAAGAAAATCCCAATTGGTTAGCTTCCATTTAACTTTTATTTTACATAATATGAAAAATTAAATGTAATTATCATATTTTTATTAAATAAGATATTATTTTATCCTGTGCATAGCACGAGTGATGTGCTAGTTCCTATACACTTCAAGGGGTTAATTCTTGCCAAAAGGTAAAAATTGATAATTTCTTTAAAATAATTGTGTTTTTTGTTGAGCTGGTTGTTGAGATTTGTAACATTATTTCTTATTTATTCTTCACGGCCTCTTTGTTAGTGTTAGGTTTTTGTTACTGGCAATCCCATTTGACAAAACTCCTTTCAATTGTAATTTTTTTCGTTCTTTTATTTCAATGAGGTTTTGAGTATTTAGATGTGAATCTAACCCGAATTGTGCCTATGCAGAGGAGTTTGTGATCTTTGGTCTTAAAAGTTTGCTCTGACTGTAAAAATACTGAGAAGTTGCATTTCTTGCTTGAGCGATACTTTGGTGGCTCGAGCAAAGACACTAGGAAAAACACGCGTTTTAGTCTCCTCACTCGAGCGAGAATTCCTTCGCTCGAGTGAGAATTGCTTTACTCTAGCGAGCATCGCGGCCCTAGTCTCTATAAAGCTGTGATTTGGTCTGTTTTTAGGGTTATGGCTTCCAGATCTTCTTCTTAGATATTAGGGTATTCTTCTGGAGCTTCTTTGTTAGTTCCTTTGATGTTTTTTTGAGTTTAACTCATGGTTTGAGAAGTATACATCAAAGGATTGTTTGTTTCATTCAATACAAAGAGAGAGTTGTTCTTTGGTGGATTCTGGGGAATTCGGGCCTGGAGCTTTAGTGGATTCCGGAGTGGCTCATCGTCATGCATTTGACATCGGTATTGTGGATTCAATATTGGACAAGACAATTTCGAGGTGAAGACAGGGCTGGAAGATGTACATACTATAACGATTCCTGTTTTGACCCGACCCATCTTATATTCTGGACTCGGGTTTTATGATTTCAAAATGTTGTTCATGTATTTTCCCCTTTATTCTTGCTTGAGTTTGGCTTTTGGATTGTCGTGGGTGTGTTTGAAATAGGTTGGTTGCTTAGTTTTCAAACCTTATGTTGCCCAGGTTTTTGGTCTTTCGCTCGAGCGTCACTTCTTGCGCTCAAGAAGGATTTGCAAACTCTCAGTATTTTTGCAGGTCTACAAAACTATTAGAATAGTGTACTCTATGCTCGAGTGGTACTTTCTGCGCTCAAGCGGCCATTCTTGCGCTTTAGCGTTGGTCTGTTGTCTGCAAAACTACTGAATGTGTGTATTTTGCGCTCGAGCGTCACTTCTTGCACTCGACCAGAACGAATTGTTGTATCTGACGCTCGAGCATCAACTTTTGCACGTTTATCAGTCTGTAATGAGATCATTTTACATCACTTTTTCACTTCTTTCTCTCTTTTTACTTTTCAAAAACCTTAGATTTAGAGCCTCTCTCTCTAAAACCTACATTCTCTTTACATTTTTGCCTAGATCCGTTGGTTTCTCTACCCGTGTGCCTTTGTTAAAAAGGTAGAATGTCTCAAGAGTTCCGTTTTGATCTGAGTAGAAGTTGGTTTTGGCGTCTTTGAAGTTTCTCCATCTCTTCCTTTGGTCTTCTAAACTTGAGGGGATTTTCTATACTTTCATATGATTTTTAACTTAATTATGAGTTGTTGTGTAACAATGGTGATATTTGGGTGTATTATGAACAAACCTAGGGTTTGGGTATTAAATCAAAAGAGGAGTTTCTAAGTGAATAAGTTATAAATAGTTATGGGGTTGAATATGAGGTTATATTGTGACAAAATAGTTGATTTTGGCATTTGGGTTGATATTTGGGAAAGAGAGAGTTTGCCCTAAAATGTTTCTCATATTTATTTTGTATAAATAAATGGAATTGGTATTGAAAATGTGAAATTGAATGGATGTTGACATGAATGGCGGAGAAGAATATGTATTATCACTCACCTATGAAATTTTGAATAAATTATCTGTCTTGAGATTGAATATCTGTTTAGAAATATTTATATTGAGCTATTGGTGGAGGGTAACCGTGATTATTATAGAAATTGCATAAGGATTAGGTAAACTAAAACTAATCTCTTGTTGGTTGTCATCGAATATGACTAAGTTTTAAATACATTGTATATGTATGATGTTTGGGAGGATAAAGATGATGGACTCCATTAAATTAAGTTAACCTGTGTGTCCTGGATGCAAGTCTCGAAAACCGTGTGTATATATGGGTGTCGATTCCTGCGGATGAAACTTCTGTAAAATGGCAAATTAAAGTGTTTGTGTATAGTGGCAGTGTAGTAAGAAAACTATTGAGATGTAGTCTCAGTTGGGCTGTCCGAATAACAATGGATGTGACTCATGAATTGAGAAAATATGAAATGACATGAAGCGAACTGATATAAAATAGATTGGGATATAAGACTCGGCATAGTATGGTTATGGAAGAAGAGTTGTAAATAATTTTATCTTTGAGCATTGAACATGCGCATCGTATTTATGACTTTGTTAAAATTCATAGATTGTGTTAGATTGTTTCTACTGGGTTTTGACTCACCCTACTTGGGAAAACCATTTTCAGGTGTTGGTGATATGCCTCCGCCAAGGCAGTAGCTTAGAGGGATTTGGAGCAAGAGCTTCTATTTTTGTTGTATTTATTTTTGTATAGCTAAGGGCTTTATATGTATTGGATTTGTATCCATTTTGTTGTAACCAAGCAAAGACTTGGAAAGATGTAAGCCATGAGGGCGAATGATGATCTATGTAGCTGTCATTCTCTCTTGTATCTGTCTCTCATGTATATCAAACTCTGATGAATGAAAGTATGCTAATTCAATTATACTTCCGCTTATGAGATGGGTTTGTGTAATTATTTTGGGGCATTACACATACGGGTCGATTCGATTTGGACGTGGATTCGCTAGGTAATTGAAAGTACACTTGTGTAATTCCTTTATATCTTCTTAGTGGATTGTTTTGTGGCTTTTGCCAGTGATTTTTTTTATCACAATTATAGGCACTCCAGTTGTGGTTTTTTCACGTTAAATTGTTGTGTTGTTTTGTCTTTGATTGTTTGATTGGGATTGTTATTAACTGATTAAAATTGACACATAATCACAAATCAATATCTTGAGAATTTTAGATTTTTCAGGTAGGTATTGTTGGACTTCTATAGTTGTTCAGCTAGAATTGTTTAGATTTAATTTTCTTTACATTTGTAAATAATCTCTTATTAGTTCTTTTTTTTTAAAAAATTGCTAAAATTGTTAACATAATTGCAAATGCGAAAACATTATTTTGTTAACAATTTTTTTAGGGTGCTACTAGTAACCTCATCTTATTTCTTTGGAATCCCTACTTTATTAGACTTCCACTCACCAAAATTGCTTTATATATTCTTATTTATTATTATTATTATTTTTTTTTTTTCCCCCTTTGAACACCCACCATAATACTAAATTTACCTTTTTTTGGGATCTCCACCCGTGCAACTCCTTTCCTCTAGCAGTTCCTCACCTCTAGCCAACAGTGACCCCCCCTCCTCATCAGTAGAGCGGTAACGGAGGTGGGAAATATAGGGGTAAGGGTCATATGGAGGAGTTGGGGAGAAGCGGATGAGGGTGCGGAAGGTCGCCAGATCTGGGATGATGAGAGAGAATGATGGTTAAGACGGGAGTGGGGTGAGGTCGGTGGTTAGGGACGAGGACAAAATTATAATTTTCTAGTAAGATAAATTTGTAATTAAAAAAAAAAAGAAATGAAGTTGGTGGGGTCCAATGAATATCTCTGTTTGTTTGAGTTGGTCGACTATGCCACAAGTTCTCACTGTTAAACTACATGTGAATGCCATCAATACTTTTGTGTAATGCCCTGATGATCAATCTGAATTGTCATGGAAAAATGCCTCATGTGAACATGAAATTGGAAGAATATTAAGTTACATTTGGATTTATGAATTTAAATTTCTAAAATGAATTCAAGAGTTTTATAGATTGATGACAAGCCTTAGGTTTCAACCACCATCTGTTGTTTCAAAAACAGAAATGTGAGGTGATGATCTATGATAAAATGAACATCTTTGCTAATCTGGGCTGGAGTATATATTTGATTCAGTGACATAAAAGGACAAAAATAAAAATTCTATTTATCTTACATCAATTGCAAAACAGGAAAATCAAAATTGGTCCAACAAATAACAACCATTACTTGCGAGATCTCTTTGGAGTATTTTGCTGTTGTTTTGAATAGGAATGCCTTTACTTTTGTTCAAAAGAATGATCTTGACTTCAACTAAAGAAAACAAATACACTCATTTTTTTTTATAAATTAATGTTACTACTAAAACAAAAGTAAAAAAAGAATTGATTTCACAATTGAATCAAGAGGCCTCAGATGACTCAATGTCTACTACAAATATTTAGAAAATTATAATGCTTAAAAGCCAAATCTTTGAAGCACTTATCATTTTCTTTGTCAACATAAAGCTCTGAGTGTAGAGCTCAATGATGTGTTTGTTGCCACTACTGGCACTTCCACTGTGATGAATGATAAGAAAATAGCATCAAGATATGGTTGGGGTTGCTGCTGATGTCTGAAATTATGGGAATGAAAATCACCAAAGTCTGGAAAATTAGAGTACATTGTCAGTTTTTTACTGTGAAGATGACAAATGACTTGGAATTATAGTCAACTTAGGGCAATCTATAACTAGCTGCTCAAGCAGAGGAAAGAACATCGTGGTGTCCGACAACAATGATGATACCCCAAGCCCACACCATTCTTCTACGTTTTGCATATGTTCTACATGAAGTTCTCCTAGTGCTGGAAATACAACGATTGGTGCTTTTGCTGTTGTTGCTGTTGTTATTGCCCCACTACGGCTACCAGAGAAGATGCCATCATTATCATGATCCTGATTAACAACACTATGACAACCATAGAATTCAGGATCAATACGTTTCAAATTACTTAATCCAGACATTCTGATAACCTCAAGATGCGGAAGGTGTCCGAGTGGTGGGACTTGCTCACATCTCGTGCACTCGGATTATTCTATCTTAACCAAATTTTGAAGCAAATGTGCATCTCTACCACTCATCATCCATGATGCAAAACTTTGTCCTTCAAATTTCTTAAGTTTTAAAACCTTAAGGTTCCCGTGAGGTTTAAGTCCTTCCAATACAACTTTGTGGTTAATGCTAGTAGTGTCTCCTGCTGTTGAAGGATTGCTCACCCTATCCTAGTGAAATCCCAACTCTCAGTGTTTGCTAATTGTAGAGCTTGGTGATAAAATTTGGTAGTGTTTCAAGATATGACCTTGAGAGATCAAGATATCTCAAATGTATGAACTTACATATGGAATCTGGCAACTCTTTCACATCGCATCGTTCCAAATTCAAGGCAAGTATACATTTAACTTCATAAATGTTTTTAGGGAGACTTCCTTTTAAAACTTACATTTCCCATTAAACCAAATGATAGATGTTGAACCTCAGGATGGTAATTCGCCTCACTAGCAATCAAAGTCAAAGCCAAACAGTTACCCTTAAAGACATCTAGTGCCAAATCATGCACAAGATCGTGCATTTTGCAAATAATAATATTATTGGGCAAATCCAATTTAATGTCTTGAAATAAATAATTGTGCAAAAAAAAAATATTAAAATAATTATTACCTACATCTTCCATTTCCCGAAGAAGGCTGGAGATATCCTTGAGCCATCCAAAGCTAAATCAACTCATCCTTTTGAATGTTGAAATCTTTTGGACAAATAGAACAATACGCAAAACAATGTTTCAAATATGGTGATGGTAAGTGATCAAAACTTAATCTTAATATCGGTTGAATTCCACTTTTGATTTCAATTGAGCTCCATATTACACTGTTTTCGATCGACACCCATTTGTACTTGTATTGCTTAGAGTACATTAAACCTCCTAGTGACTTTATTGCCAATGGTACACCCTTACACTTTTCCACCATTTTTCTACCAATAGCCACCAAATTTTGAGTCTCTATTGGTCCTCCATTTGCAAATGCTCTTTTCTGAAACATGGTCCAACTAGCATTTTCTGATAGTTGGTTCAAATGATGAGTGAGGAAGGGAGAAGTCCTCATGGTAGATACTACGTCCATACTACGGGTTGTAGCTATAATTTTGCTTCTTTTGAAGCCACTTATCCCTAGCAGAGAATTTCTCATGCACTTCCATTTGTCTGGATTTTTCTCCAAGCTTTCTCACTATTCCTTCAATATTTACTATCTTAGACGTATCTCGAGTAAGAGATTGTACCATCTGATTCAATAACCTTTCAACTACGAAATCATCAGATACACAAATCTACGTCCTTTGATCGCCAAAATGTTTCACCACCTTGTCATTGTTGTAAACTAGCTGAGCAAGGGTTGTCTTACCTATCCCACCTATTCCTACAATGGCAATGACAGATAAATTATCTCCACTGTTATAGGAGCCAATTAACATGTCTATCATTGTTAATACATCACCATCCCTTCCAACAACTTGTGAATCATCTACAAATGAGTGAGTCAGCCTGAAATTCAATTCTCTAGGTTCAACACTAGTAGTACTAGCAACATTTAAGAGTTGATCAGTTGGTTTAAGACTACAAGTAGAGGTGGCAATCGGAACCCGGCCCGACGGGAACCCGACCTCTCGACCCTGAATTGAGCGGTTATTTCCCAAAAAATACCCCCGACGGGCCGGGGACGATTTTTAAAATTGTATCCCTGGTGATGTTCGGGCCGGGGACGGGGATACATATTTCAGTCCCGGACCCGGCCCGATCTCGACCCCGATCCCGATCCCTGCCCCGTATAAATCTCAATGTGAAATTACTATTTTGCCGCTCCTTATATATATGTGCGCGTCTAGGGTTTGGTTGAAACACTCTGCTCTCATCTCATCTCACACACAAAACACGCTCTCTCTCTCTCTCCGCCGTTGCCAAGATCTTAGGGTTTCGCCTCCCCCTCTCTCTCTCTCTCACACAACGAACGACGGCTGACGCTCGTCTGTTACCGTCAATCCTCCATCACTGCTGCTCGTTGCTTACCGCCGATCACCCTCCTTCACTGCTGCTTTATCTCTTTCTCCGCCGTTGCTAAGAAGTGTAGGGTTTCGCCTTCCCCCTCTCTCTCTCACACAACGAACGACGGTTGCTGCTCTTCCGTCACCGTAGATCCTCTCTCGCCGCTGCTCGTACCTCACCGCCGATCATCCTCCCTCACCGTCGATCATCCTCCCTCACCGCTGCTATTTAGGGTATCTCTTTCTCTCTCTAGAGATTTCGATCTACTAGGGTTTACAGACATATTTATGTCAGAGTTTATTTATTTATCTCTAAATTTATTTATTTATTTATTTTAGTGTTTTCTGTAAAATATTTTACTGATCTGTTATATATATATATATGAAATTTGATATATATCTATTATTTATTGATTTGTTATGATTTGTATCTGTTATATGAAATTTGTATCTGGTATTTATGAAATTTGAAATTTATTAAGCAGAGTTATATATGATTGAAATTTGATATGTTATTTATGAATATGAAATTTGATCTGTATCTGTTATTTATTGATCTGTTATGATCTGTATCTGTATCTGTTATATGAAATTTGTATCTATATCTGTATCTGTATCTGGTATTTATGAAATTTGATATTTATTAAGCAGAGTTATATATGATTGAAATTTGATTTGTTATTTATGAATATGAAATTTGATCTGTATCTGTTATTTATTGATCTGTTATGATTTGTATCTGTATCTGTTATATGAAATTTGTATCTGTATCTGTATCTGTTATTTATTAAGCAGAGTTATATATATTTGATTGATCTGTTATTGATCTATTATCTGTTATTTATTAATCTATTAGCAGAGTTATTTATTAAGTAGAGTTATCTGTTATTTGAAATTATAGTTAATTTCATGTCTCAAAATGTGTAAGAATTAAAGTGGGTGAAACAATAGTTTTTTATTAAGCAGAGTTATCTGTTATTAAGTAGAGTTTTTTAATTTTAATTTTTGGGTAACCTATCCCTTGCGGATTGTGATTGGGATTAATTATTCTCTTTGCTACTTGTTGAATTTTCTTGTGTGTGTATGCTGCTGGACAGATGTTTTGTTGTTTGTGCTATTTTGTTGAACAGGATGCTATTCTCTCTACTGGACAGATTTATTGAATATTTGACAGGTGTTATTTTGTTTAGGAGATATTGATTTGAATAGGATGCTGCTGGACAGATTTATTGATTTGTATAAATTGGCAAATATGTTGGTGTTTATAGAATTTGTATATATTGATGTTGGACAAATATGTATATATTGATATTGACAAATATGTATATATTGGACAAATATGTTGATGTTGATTTGTATATATTGGCAAATATGCTGGACAGATTTATACTGAATTTATATGTAGAGATGGCAATTGATTTATTGAATTTATATTGAATTTATATGCTGGACAGATTTACACTATTTAGGAGACATTTATTGATTTATTGATGTTGCTAGACAAATATGTTTGAATTTGATGTTTATAGAATTTTTTTAATTAGCAAATATGTTGACAAATATATTTCAATAAGATTAGGATGTTTATAGTTTTTTACAGATCAAAAAAAAAAAAGAAAAAAAAAACCACTGGGGATTTTTCGAGGTCGGGGACGAGGACGGGGAATATATCACTTTCGGGGATCGGGGACGGGGAGTATAGTCCCCGGCCCCGCCCCGTTGCCATCCCTAACTACAAGAAAAAACACTTTTGGCAACCACCTTTTTTGAGTTGGTCGCAGATAGTTGACTTTCTGCGACTAACAGTTTTTTGGTAGCTAATGAGTTGTGTTTTTGCGACAACGACATTTTGGTAGCTAATAGGTAATTTTTTGCGACCAAAAAAAAAGAAATATGGTCGCGAAAAGTAATGACGGGAGAGGGGAAAAAAAAGTGGGATCTCAATACCTTTTGGCGACTACATTCCGCGACCACACCTAGAATTGGTCACAAATAGTTTACTTTTTGTGACCAAAATAAATTTTAGTCGCGAATGATGAAAGTTTTAGCGACCAACAACTCTTTGGTAGCCCATACAGAACCTTTTGTTGGTTGAAGGTAGTGGCGGGAGAGTGAAAAAATTAGGCAGAATTTCTAAACTTTTGGTGACCAAGTGAATTGTGATTACAGAAAATAAAATGGTTATTTTTTAAGTAAACTACATCGTTTTGAACATTTCCAAAACCTAGTGAGCTTCTCTTCCTTTTGTCATTCCCCCTTTTTTTCTCCCAATAGCCGTAGTTCCTCTCTGCTCTATACCCTCCCCATCGGCTGTTCACTTCGTCACTCTCTACCTTCCCAATCGGCACTCTCTACACTCCATTCACTTCGTCACTCTCTACCCTCCCGATCGGCACTCTCTACACTCCATTCACTTCGTTCCATGTTCTCCCTCAGCCGCCAGTTCGGCTACTTCCGCCATCGGTCCGGCTGTCTCTGCCACTAGTTCTGCTACCTCCGCCACTTGCATTGTCGTGAGTGTTCTTTTGATTTTCTTTTCTTTTCTTTTCTTTTCTTTTCTCCCACATGAACTCCTCTATTTTTCTCTCCATATGCATAGATATTTCTATACCTACATACATTGTGTTTGTATTGTAACTAATAAACGGCAGAATTTTAGAAATTTTTTTTTGGTTTAATTTTGGGGTTTTTGTAAGCTATTTAGTAATGGAGTTATGCTACAGAGGTTGAATGGGCCAATATGCCTCACCCCTTTTCTTTTTGTGCTTTACTGAGGTTGAATCACAATTTGATATCTGCTATGCCTCTACTGTATTTTTGAAGGAGAAAATATTGATGACTCTATTATAAATTTCTTTTCATGAATCAAGTCTGTTGCTTCAAAAAAAAAAAAAAAATCAGATGTTCTTGTGCTTGATTTATGTTTTATTCTATGAGCAATGATTATACAGGCATATCAGTTTAACTTTATGATTATCTACACCCATTTTTTATTTTTTCTTTCTTTTTTTTATAATTAAATCCGTTTTTTTTTCCTTCTTATTTTGTAACTTTAATTATAGTTTTTTGGGATTGCAGAACAGTATTTTGTTTTTGTGCTACTCAAATTTGGGGAAATAATTTTACAGGTTGCTAGAAAATGAGTATCAAGGGAATTTTTCCATTTTAAATTTATTAGAAAATAGTATTAGTTCTTTTTTCTCTTCTAGAATCTTGCAATTTTTAAAAAAAATAAATAAAACATATCTCATTTATATAATAATGATTATGTATAATTTGTTTTGTCGCCAGCTTCATATATGTATATGTGATTGATGAGTTTTTTTCCATACTGATCTTATGCAAGTAACTAGAAATAGCTTCTGAGGTGGATCAAAGGACTTTGCCTAGAATGGGTTCTTGATTTTATGTATAAACAAAAAATGAAGAGCTTATGAGTTTTTGTTATGTGAAATATGAGTTAAAAGTGTGTGCAAAAATCTGGAGTTCCGTCTTAATCATGACATTCTATACATGGGTATTCTTGGGAGGTATCATGTCTTGTTTTTATAGTTTCTCAACATTTCTCATAGGATTGGTACATCTTAAAATGTTTCTGTATATATCATAACCTTTAATTAATAAGCTGATGCATTGAATGGCTTAAATGGCTCGTTCGGGAGGCAAACCTGTAAAACAGCCACGAAATCAATCAAACAACCAAACAATGTTTTTTGAATGTTTGGTTACATTTTGTTGTACTCTGTTTTCTTTTCTTTTCTTTTCCTAGAGTTGATTACATGGCAACCATAGTGAAGTGAGGATTTGATTTGAGCAATAAACCATTGATGTTTTGTTGAACTTTCTTGACTTTTCTATAATAAATCTTTGCATTGTCAAATTGCAGACTTGTCTTCACTACAATAAAACTAAGTTTTTACGGTACCACATCAACGGCATACAATCAATGCAAGTCGTAATTTTTTACTTTTATGACTTTCTTTTTTTGCATGTCGTAAATAATATCCTAATCCCGACATGTCAATGCCAATGCCGTTAATGCTAATATTGATAATTTTTTTCCGGCTTGTAATGATAGTCGTAAATAGTTAAACTTTCTACGACACGTGTAAAGCATGTTGTTAATATATTAAATATACACGACATGCGTATGCCTGCCATTGAACATATTTCACTTTACACAACATGCAATTTCTGTGGTGAAATCTATGATCCAAAAAAAATAGCGCCAAAATCTGGCACCAAACACCAAAACACATATTAAAAAAAAAAATCAAAATAGATTTACTCTTGGGATTCTTCTAATCAAAAGGAACAAGGGTTTGCACAAAGAAGATAGAGAGGGACACCCAACCCTTTCTCCACCATTGTTGCCACCTCTTTCTATAGTCAAAAACAAAAGCAATAGCAAAATCAAAAGCCCCATAAGTATTTTGAACTGCCATTTAAGCATTGTCGGAGTAAAAATTCAGAATCGAAGACAAGGACAAGATGACGAATCATTCGAAAGCCCAAATCCAGAAGCTCTACCTCCTCCCAGTGCTACCTCCGCCCAATGCCACCTCTACACAAGAGGTTTCAAATCGATATTAGGACATTGATCAAAATACTCTCCAAGTTCATGAAGAATTTGTGATTAGGTAACCAAAAAGCTTATGTTGGAAATTGGGCCGGGTATTGGACCCGGATTTGCGCGCCCATGTGGCATGACCCATGGCCCATTCAAATTACTCATGTAATTTGAATTTCTATTGATCCTGTTAGGATAACCCATTATCTCCATCTAATCTATCCTATCCTATTAGGAGATAGGGATGGAAGGTTACATATCTTATATATTATATACGTTATGTGTAGTACTATTAACATTTTTTTCCTAACTCTCTCTCTAACTCTCTCCCATAAGAGAACGATCAAGCCTTTGCAGTGTGACTAATGTGGGTGATACTCTTACTGTAGTATCACTCCATTGCTAGGTGTTCTTAGTTCGTGGTTTGTGAAGCACGTGTTTTACCCACAAAGTTCTTTGTTTCGGATTCTATCACCTAAGGTATGGTTTGAATCATTTTTACCCGCTGCATTATACATATCTAACAGCTTAGTTCTTGAATTTTTTTTTTTTTTGTGTTGTTTTGTCTAATGCCTACCATGAACGAATGAGGACAAAACCAAAATCTTTTTTTTTTTTCCCTCCTCTAAGCCTCCATCTGTTTCGGAGACATTTATTTGAATCTTATATGTGAATCGTATCTGTAATTGGGTTTTTCTTTAAAAAAAATCAAACAATGAAACCTGTTTTTTTTTTTTTTTTTTTTTTTTTTTTTTTTCCTTAGTTTGATTTGGGTTTTGCCCAGTGATTAGGTTTTTTCCAGTTTAGATACACCATTGAATGGGATTATCATTGGGATTAGCATTGTTATCAACTTCCAACTACAAAGCATGAAGAAAGAGTAATTAAAAATTATTGATTGGTTGATCTAAAGGGAAAAACATTGACTTAATAAAAATATAATTTCTTTGTCCAAATAAGTTGTTGATTTGAGGAATAAAAATGGAGCATTTTTCTGTAGTAAATTTTTCTGATGGAAAACAGAGCTGCCACTCTTGCTGGTTAGGTACATAAGTAATGTATTTGTTTCATAGAATTGTGAGATATATTAATAATGTAATTGTGGGAATTTTCTATTGTAACAATAAATTCTTATTATACATCCTATGTTAGGAATTTGTGCCATTCAACTCATAAAAATATTAAACATAGTTGTTTTGGCATTAATAGATTGCTTGGATGGAGAGTGGATATGCTGCCAATACCTAGCTAAAATCCCTTTTCTCATGAGGTTATATAATACCCTATTTTTTGCCCTAGTAGATAAAATTCTGCAAATGATGACTACAAGTCATGCATTTTTACAAGGGATAATTAGGTTACTTATTGGCCACTGCACTACAAGTACTTAAATAATTGAGAAAAGAAAAGAAAAAATGACAGGTGAACTTTTGCCTTATTTTAGTATTTTTTTATTTTATTTTATGGATTTCACTATTTGGCCAGATTGTGACTTTCATGCTATCATTCTGAAGGACGTGTGTATATTCCCTCTACGATATCTTTAACTATGATCTTGTAATGTGGCTGAAGTTTTCAAGAACTATTTGCTGAGACATTTTAAAACAAGGTAATGCCCTTTCTTCTTAACTTGTTTGTGCACAACGGGGGTCCAATTGGCAAATTATATACGTTGCTTAAGTGTTGCTTTTGCTATTTTGTAATCAAGTTATGAAATTTTCTTCTTTGTCACCTCTCACCTAGGTTGTAGATTTGTTTTGCTCTGTTTTATTGGTTAATTTATCCTCTTTACTCATTGTTATTTTATGTGGTATGGGTGGGACGCAAAATATATGTGTTGATTACTAGAATGGATGAAAGTAATAATAACTTAATACTCAATGAAAAGGCTACTTGGGTAAATTTTTCTCGTAGCGTCATGTATTACTATCTCATTTTGTTGCTTGATGTGTTCCTTGGGTTTAATATGTTTGATACTTTACCCTATATATGTATTTAGGTATATGCATATATACACACATGTATAATGAGAACTTGACTTTGGTCTATAAATGTTATAGGAAATGTTACACTTCCGAGAGGGAACACTTCGGGAAGGAACAATAATCCATATGGTGCACAAATAAGGATAGGTGAAACTAACAGAAGGTGGGCCTTATTTCATGTCTGGTTTTGCAAACTTATTCCAATATGATTAGCATGCTTGCATTTTTCTACTTAACTTATCTTTTTTCTTTTTTTTGTCTTGTCCCTTCTATGTTTTGATGTTTATAAAGGGGAGCTGGTTTCCATCTTATTTCACATGGTTGCAGATTTTATTTCAAGCATTATTCTGATGTGTTATGTCTATTTGTAGGTTGAAATAATGGAAGTTGAATCATTTTAGGTTGCACTTGCAGACTTGAATCAGGGTTTGGTAAGTAGTCAACAGATGTTCCTTCATATAGAGAACGATAAATAAGATAGAGTCTGCAACTATATAGTGCTTTCTAGTTTTTTGTGTTGGGTCCTATGTTGTTGTGGTGAGGTTATTAAGGTAGTTGTCTTTACTATGTACTAGGAGTCTTGTGTCACTTTTGCTTCATTATATGTGTTTTATAGACAGGCGGATATACGACATTCCTGGGCACTGTTGGGGATTTAGACACTAAAAACATTTAAATTTGACATTGACTAACATAAAGATATCAACAAGTAAAATCATAAATCATGTAACCAACGAACAAAAATAATAAAGAAATTTAATTACTCTTCCTTAGTTCATCCTTCCCTTCTTTAATTGTACTAACCATTCTTAGCTAATATGTACTATTATTTCTGGATAGGAGATTTGATGTCATTTTAAAACTCATTTTATTATATATTTTTTTTCGGTATAAGCCATAGAGTTATGGGAATATTTTTATTAATTTTCTTCTTTCTTAATCCATATGATGTTACATCGGTATTTTAAGGTCATGTTGTCCTTACACTTGATTACTAGAACTTATATTTGAGATGTATGATTCTTCTATTATCAATATAGGATAAATAGGAAATATAAGATTATGAATCTTATTTTGTTGTACTCTGTTTTCTTTTCTTTTTCCTTTCCTAGACTTGATTACATGGCAACAATAGTGAAGTGAGGATTTGATTTGCAATATACAATTGACATTTTGTAGAACTTTCTTGACTTTTCTATTGGAGCCTTCACAATGGATAGGGACCTTCAAAAGCCATGTCTGAAAACACAAAATTAAAATTAATATTAGTCAAAAACATTATTAAATTGTTAATTTATATTTTATTTTGTTTATTTAAACGTTGAGTGTGTGTACTTGTTTAGTTAAACTTAGTGTATTTATTTGGTTTAATTGAGTGGAATCAAACCTTAGTTACACATGGAGACTAAATTAAAAATTTCATGAGCTTTAGAGGCGCCTTTTGTTTGTGCCTCTGTTTTGCTGCTTTAGATGCGCCTCTGTTTTGCTGCTTTTGCTGTTTTAGATGTGCTTCTGTTTTGCTGTTTTAGATGCGCCTCTGTTTTGCTGCTTCAAATTGCCTTCAAATCATAAATCATGTAAAATATACTAACTATTTTTTTTTTTTTAAAACTGACAGGAGAAGATGGACCAACTTCGTGAGAAAGCTTCACAGCCTGGAGCAACCCCAATGACACAGGAACAAATTTCTATTCAAGTCCTTGGGAAGAGGTTTGGGTATTTGAAAGGTTTCAAGGTAGGTCCAAAGCCGTCTTCTGCTTTCAATTCTACAGCTAGGTCACAAGCACATGATGAAGAGGTTAAGGGCCTTAAAGAAGAGGTAGCATCACTGAAAGGGATAATTCAATCATATGAAGGATGCTTTGAGCAGTTCGAACACTTTATGAGACAAATGCAGGGTAATCATAGTGGATACGACTTTTTGATGAGTAAGTACTTTAAATTTTATAACATATATTAGTTATTTCAAAAAAGTAATATTTTATAACTAACCAATTTCACTTGTTCCGTTTATGCATGTTGTTGAAGTGATTGTTAATATTTGTTCCATTAAAGATATCTAAATCTAGATTGATGGAGGATTTGTTTGAAGATGAGCAAAGAAAACACTTGTTCATTATCATTAAAACCCATCATCATCATCATCATCATAATATAAGGGGTGGGGTGTATAGGTTTGCCTTTGGTTGCAACATATGCAATATGAGAATCATTGAAAGAATGATTAGAGCCTACCTCTATATGAATTACCTCAAAATAGAGAAAAAAATATAGGACTTCCATACAAATTACTAGAAAAAGGGGTAAATGCCACGGAACTTTTTGCGACGGCATACATTGCGTTGCAAAAAGCTACTTTTTGCAACGGTTAATATTCCGTCACCAATGGTCACTTATTGCGACGGTTAATTCTGTCTCAAAAATAAGGAAGCATATGTTCAATGGGTTTTGCGACAGCAAATCTATAGCCGTCGCGAAAGCTCATTTTTTGCAACGATTATTCCCTCTAACGTAAATATATATTTTTATTTTTATTTTTATTTTATTTTATTTTATTTTATTTTTTTTTTTTGCGATGGGCATCATTGTGCCGTCGCTAATAGCAAAAAAAAAAAAAAAACCACCAAAAATTCCCAAATTTCTCAAACGTTGGCGCCTCTGATATTTTCATTCCCCCCCCCTCTCTCTCTCGCGCTTTACATCTTTCATCTTCGAGTTCACTCTCTCTCTCTCTCTCTCTCTTCCGCCGGCATCAGTTTGTTGATCCACCTTCACCAAGCCGACATCGCCGCCCACTCTCTCTTGATCTCGGCATCGGTCTCGGTCAGTACATGGATATCACCCCTCCCATGGCTTTAGGAGTCTTCAACGTTCAATCGGTACCTCTCAAGGTATTGCAGATCCAAGATTTGTATTTTTATTCGCAGTTTGCACATCTATTTTCATCTCTCTTTTACTTCCTTCGAAACCCTAGAGTTTGAAGGTAATGACTCTCTCTCTCTTTCTCTTAGTTTGAATTTAAGAATTTTGCATTCGATATTTGTATTATGAATTTGAAATTTATAAAAACCTAGAGCTTGAAGGTAAGGGTTTTCTCTTTGCATTCAAAATTTGTATTACATATTGAAATCTTGTATTTGTATTACATATTGAAATCTTGTAGAATAATATACTTGTGTTTTTAATTTCAAAGTTCTCTCTCACTTGCACGCCCACACAAATTAATGATCCTAATTAACTTTGTAGCCTAGTTAATCCAGGGTTGGGTGAATTTGGTTCTATCCCTCATTCTTTCAATTTGTTTGAACTTGGTTTGATATATCAAGACAAACTTCTGATGGGAATATTAGAAACTACTAGTTCCTAATACAAGTTTTACTTCTTTCTACTTGATTAAATCTTATGATTCTGAATCTTAATGTGACTGATAACTTTGTTATCGTTTCTTGTTCTCTCTCATTTTGATTTTGTTATGTTTCATGTGTGAATTTGATAGGGAAGGAATAATTGCTGCATCTTTGTTTAGGCAACATCTGTCTATATTTTACTTACTAAAAAAAATAAATAGGCAACATGCATCTTTGTTTCCCTGCACGTAGATTATTTGGCCTTCTGTTTTTGCTAAGCTGTGATCCGTTGTTTATGATGCTTAGGATATATCCTTCTATTTGCTGCTTTTTGCTCTGTGCTCTGGTTAGCTTGGGGCACTAGAGGATGACATGTTCATGGTCTGATATTGTAACTCATTGTATATGTTACCTTAGTTTCTGACTTTGGAAAATACATGTGGCACAAATTGGAGTATATTGCTATTTTTTTTTAGTTGATAAAATGCATTATTATTAGTTTTTGGGTTTCAGGTACATAAAATTAGATAAATGAGAACTGATTGAATCATTTAAAAATGGAAATGAGAAAAGCACTCTTTTTTTTTTTTTGTAGTTCTTTCCTTAGTTGCACGAAGCGGGAGCGGGGGCGGGAGCGGGAGCGGGAGCGGGAGCGGGGGAACGTGGCCACTTAGAGGAGTCGTAAATTAGGAGCGCTTATGTATTATTTTTATTAATTATATTTTATTTATTATAATGAATAATAAATTATGTTAAAATAAATAATAAATAAAAATTAGATGTTTTATTTTATAAATTTTTGAAGATTTTTTTTTATTATATATGATTTAAATAGATTTCTTTTAAACAATTAGATAATTTATTATATGTTAAAAAGTTAAGAAATAATTGTTAAAAAAATAAATAATAAATAAAAATTATATTATGTATAATAAAATAAATAATTTTTTATTTTACAAATAAAAATTATATTATTTTTTTATTTTTAATTGATATATATTATAAATAAAAAATTATAATAAATAAGGAATAATAAATTATGTTAAAATAAATAAAAAGAAAAATTAGATATTTTATTTTATAATTTTTTTTATTATATATGTTTTAATTTGATTTCTTTTAAATAATTAAATAATTTATTTTATTTATTATATGTTAAAAAGTTAAGAAATAATAATTTACAAAAATTATTATATATGATATTTTAAGAAATAATAATTAAATATTTTTTTATTACATATATAATATATGATAAATTATATTTATTATATATATTATATATGATATATAATATATATATGATAAATTATATATATATATTATAATAAGATGAGGGTTTTTATATATATATGATAAATTATATATATTATAATCAGAAGAGCTTTTTATCACAGACGAAGGGAGAGATCGAGGAGAACGAACAGAGATGAGGGAGAGAAGCGGAGACGAAGAGAGAGAGAGAGAAGCAGAGACTGACGAAGACGCAGACGAAGAGGAAGACGAAGGCGATCGCGACAGTGACGAAGATTGAAGGTTAGGGTTTCTGTCTCTCTCTCTCTCTCTCTCTCTGCCCTTCGCGATCCCATCTTGCACTGAATCGCGTTTCTCTCTCCACAGAAACGCGATTCTTACACGTTTCTTTCTAGGAATCGCGGAATCGCGATTCTCACTGAGAATCGCCACCTACTTGGACGATTCCTGCAACTAAGGTTCTTTCACTGGATAGGGGTAGTAGTAGAATTGTCTACTTACAATAGTTAATTCTAGGAGGTATTCTGCCTAACTAGTGGTAGAACTGCCTCTATATTTGTTTTTCATTTGATGGTTGAACCAGAGATTAGTCTGTATTTCTTTTTGGGCATTTGCCTGAATTTGTTTAAAAACTGATTAGGTTTTCATAACAATCAGTGGGAAGAACACAAAGGGAAAAAGAAAAAACTTAGGCTCTAGTGTTGGGCATTTGCTTGAATTTGTTTAAAAACTGATTAGGTTTTGATAATAATCAGTGGGAACAATACAATGGGAAAAAAAGCTTAGGTTCTAGTGTCGGGTATTTGCTTGAATTTGTTTAATGCAATCATGATTCATCTAAAACTGATTAGGTTTTGATAATAATCAATGGGAACAATACAAAGGGAACTATTTGCTGTCATGGCTCTCTTGTGAGTGGAACATGTCACAAGATTTCCACTATCCACTTGATGAAATCTTTGATGTCCTGTTAGTTATAAAAATAAATAAATAAATAAATAAATAATTCTTGGATGTCCTGTTTAGCTTCAGATGCAATAATGGTATTTTCGATGCTTATGGTTACATGGTCTTGTAAATTTATTTTTTCTCGTTCCGTTCCTTTTTCTTGGCCAAAAGTATGTCAAATTTATCTTATATTTTTATCTATTCGTGAGTTAATTGCATTTGATGTATATGGAAATGGCTTTTTTTAAAAAGCAATATTTTACTTCATAGCCTTACTGTAAAAGATTTAATATTTTAAACATGGAGGATCCAAACTCCCTTTTTATTAGAATGATTTCTAGAGCAGCAGAGCAAAAATTCAGCTCATGGAAAAGACGGGAAAATGAAGAAATTTATGATAATGGGTTTTAATTAGGGGAATTATGATATTTGTAATTAAAAGACCTCATTTTATTCTTTCAGCGTGTGTGACTTGTTAATTTCACTTCTTGTTTTAACTTTTTATAGCACTAAGAGGAGCCACTATGCTCAAAGCAAGATTAGGATGCAAAAACAAATTAAATGGAAGCACACTGATACTACAAATCGAGGAGAACAATGATTTTTAATTCGATTTTGAAAACTGCAGATCCATTCTTGCCAAGGGTTCCGAGCTCCATATGAAGACATTAGACAGTATGTTAACTTAATTGCTGTCATTATTAATAATAACTATGTAGCCCAAGTTATAATTAATTGCATTGGGAATGCCTCACAAGGTTGTATGTTTGAGAAATTCCATTAAAGCTCTTTTTTGAAAATTAAAAATAGGGAATGGGCCTACAGCCCACAAGCGTGTGAATTTTTGTCTCAAATCTTCTTTTATATATATATATATACATGTATATTTTTATATGCCACTAAAATCTTAAATCCACTTTGGATTTAGAAGTTATCTGGTCAAATAAATAAAATAAAATAAACCAAAGAAAGACAAGCCACTAGACTCTGAGAATAATAGATAGAGAAAGTGAGACAAACATTGAATCTTTGTGTATGCATAAAATAAAAGAAAGGTAAAGGTTGAGGATAGGATATCACTTTATGATTTTTTGACTAAGACAGTTAAGCAAAGTAGATTATTTGGAATTAAATTTCTAAAAGTTGGCTGGAACTTTGTCATAATTTTTTTAAACTTTCCTTGTGTACCCATGGGTATAAGGAATCAAAAGATTGATAAGAACATAGAAAGTCTAATAAATAACAAATTTAAACACCAAACAAGAACTAAAATAAAAAACAAAATTTTAATATTATCACCTTGGGGATCTTTTGTAATGATTCCTTGTATATAGGGACCTTCTGTGATGATTTCTTGTATGTGGAGACCTTGATCGAGATCTGTTACTGTAATCTCTCTTGTATCCAGAAGAAGAATCCCTTCGCCTGACAGGCGAAGTTGACTCCAACCTGTCCCTTCTCCTGTCATTTTTGGGTGAGTAACGATTTCTTGATGACGTAGATACACATTTCAATGAACCACCGTCCACAAGACGAGACCTTTGATGAGACTCTAAAGGAGAACCTAAATCCTGCCTATTAGAATGTGGTGAATGGTCATTGGAACAAATTTCTTTCCCCAGACGAGAATTCTTAGGTGAATCAGAATGTTTCACTCTCTGTGATCTAGAAGAATATGACTGATCTTTAAGATCTTGCCCTGAACCAAATTGTCTGTTATCTCTAGGAGACTGGAACATACAAGGAGACCGTTCGGGTGAAACTGTTTCTTATCTTGCTGTTGCCGGTGATTCAGGTAGTTCAGGAGTCCTTTCTGTTGAATGTAAAAATAAAAACTCCACACCTACTCTACCTTAGTGTGGTAGGTGAGTGAGTTAGTATATTATGTGAGTGTGTTAGGTTAGTATTAGTGTGGTAGGTGAGTGTTAGTGTGGTAGGTGAGTGTATAGTGTGGTAGGTGTGTGTGTTAGTCTATTTGCCTTCCTCTCCTATATATAGGAGAGTCATTGTATACATTCAATATCAATCAATAATATCAAACAATAATATCTATACATTAATTTCCTACATGGTATCAGAGCAATAGGTTAAGCTCTTAGTGTTCTTCGCCTTACCGGCGGGCGGCAACCTTGCCTTGGCCGTCCGCCGGACCTCAACCTATTTCGCTGTAATCTCTATCAATACACATCAAATTCACCTACCCTTTACTGAGTACCATCTTCCTTGGCATTCTTGCCATTGTCCTAACAACATATTTGTTCTGGATTGGAAGACGGATTCTTCATTTGGTCTGTTGTATGATCTGTTTTCTTTCTGGTATTGTGTTGCACTGATGTTTAGTTCTGGGCTGGTTTACAAGACACCAGTTCCGGTTGCTGGTTTATAAGGTTGCTGTTTCTGTTGGTTTACAAGGCATAAGTTCTGTTTTCCTTAGTTGTCTACTGCTGCTGATGAGCAGTTCTTTGCTTCAGTTGCTGTGCTTTGGAGTTGTTGGTGACAATGTGCTATTGCAAATCAGCCCATTGCAGCTAGAATCCAACTCATGGGCTGTTACATGCTCTATGAGATAGCTGGTTTTACACAAGTCTCTGGTATGGAAATGCTTTACAAGACTTGTAGTGGGCAAAACAAGCAAGGGAGTGGATTTGAAGAGAAGAGCGACACTGCTTTGTCTGCTTTGGAAAATGGGATTGGTAGTAGTGGAAATGGGGGTTTCTACACAACTAGCTATGACTCTGTGTATGTGTGGGGACAGTGTGAGGGTGATTTGGGAGGTGCTGATTGTGGGGATTGTGTGAGGAGTGCTGTTCAGAGATCTCAGGTTGAATGTGGAAGCTCTGTTTCTCCACACAATCATCAGATAGTGGAAGTATGCTTGATTTCGGCTCGTGGGCTCCGGAGAACATCAGCGCTGTTTAAGCTCCAGCGCATGCTGTTGGGTGGATTGATCCCAACAACAAATACTGCAGCAGGATTGATGTTTCTAGAACTGCAAAACCAGTTTGGAAAACAAAGTTTTCGGCTTTGGTCGACAACTCAGAGCCAAACTTCCAAGATTTGGCACTTCATGTTGAAGTTTACAGCAGAAAGCCCATCTTCCTCAGGGAAAGACTCCAGGGGACAGCAACTGTTGTTCTGAAAGATCTTATTAAAGTCCCATCTTTTTATTTCTTTATTTTCTTTATCCATTATTTTCTTTTATTTTATTTTTATTCTTAAACAAAACACCACCAACAACATTTTCCAAACTTGTCATTTATTCATCTCGGGGATCAACCCCGATCACATTTTTACAACAACAAAAAAAAAAAAAAAAAAAAAAAAAAAAAAAAAAAACCTCACCAAAACAAATCAACCACAACCAACACAACAAAAACTGGCCTTATTTTTTCGCCTCTTCAGCTGTTGTCTTCTTTTTACCTTTGTCTTGGGCGTTCCTTGCCGGTGCTGCCTCCGTGTTTCCCACGCCACCGAGAACGTTCACTTCCCGTTGCTCCTCAACCGTCACATATGGCGGCCCTCCAAATCTGAGCATCACGGTGGCCTTCCGCTTAAGTTCCTTGTTTTCTGCCTTCAGCACACATATCTTTGCTCGGGCATCCGTATACATGCTCTGGAGCAGGGCCAGTTGGGCTTTTACCTGCTGCACCTCATTTGTTCTACTCTGAAGCCGGTGCGACAGGTTGTTAACCGCCGTCATTGTCTCAACACATGACTTCAGAGTATAATGATTGGCCTCAATATCAGATTGAGTAGCCATTATCTGCTCTACTGAGAACATTAGAAAGTTCAAAGGCGCAAAACCAGGGGGGCTTGGTTGCGGTTCAATGGCTATATTCTGGGTTGTGGCCTCGTTGAGGTCGGGAAAGAGAGTCAGACCACGGGACGAAGAGGCTATGTTCTGGGTAGCTGAACGGGACGAAGAGGCCATATTCAGGGTTGGTTGTAGAAGTGTTATAGAGTATCTCTCTCAGAAGTGTTACAGAGAGAACGAAGAGTTTTTTAGCTGGTTTGTTCTGCATCAGTGGCAGCCTCGCCTTGGTTTAAATAGGCAAGGCAGACCCGCGCCTCACGCGCCTCTCGGCGCTAGACGACAAATTGGCGCGCCTTTTGATGGCACGCCTTTTTGATGGCACGCCTTTTGATAAAATTGGGCACGCCTTTTAAGGGTCCGACAAGACTCGGTAAACTGTCCCGACATTGATTCCGGTTAGCTTCTATATGGGTCCGACAAGACTCTATAAACTGTCCCGACATTGATTCCGGTTAGCTCCTATATGGGTCCGACAAGACTCTGTAAACTGTCCCGACATTGATTCCGGTTAGCTCTTATATGGGTCCGACAAGACTCGGTAAACTGTCCCGACATTGATTCCGGTTAGCTCCTATATGGGTCCGACAAGACTCGGTAAACTGTCCCGACATTGATTTCGGTTATCTGCTACAACGGTTCGACACAGCCATATAGTGTCTTCTACAACGGTCCGACATGACCCCGTAAACTGTTTTCTACAACGGTCCGACATGACCCCATAAACTGTTTTCTACATCGGTCCGATATGACCCCATAAACTATCTTCTACAACGGTCCGACATGACCCCATAAACTGTCTTCTACCTTGGTCTGCCATAACCATACGGTCTTCTACAATGGTCTGACACGACCATACAGTGTCTCCTATCCACTTTTATTTTATTTGTCAGATTATTTTTTCCTGTTTTGTTACTCTCTCCAAACTCAAGTTGGTTAGTTCCTAACCCCTTTGAGTTTGAGGGGGGCTGTTGAATGTAAAAATAAAAACTCCACACCTACTCTACCTTAGTGTGGTAGGTGAGTGAGTTAGTATATTATGTGAGTGTGGTAGGTGAGTGTTAGTGTGGTAGGTGAGTGTATAGTGTGGTAGGTGTGTGTGTTAGTCTATTTGCCTTCCTCTCCTATATATAGGAGAGTCATTGTATACATTCAATATCAATCAATAATATCAAACAATAATATCTATACATTAATTTCCTACACTTTCAGTTGGGGAGTTTCTTGAATAGCAAATGTTCTCACTCTTAGTTTCATCACTGCTCCTGTGTGACCTTGGAGCCCAAGACAACTTTTCTGTATGAATAGTTGCAACTTTCTCTTCTAATTCTTTGAACACAGATTCAGATTTAGACTCATATAGCAATGTCTCTGAAAGGGTTTCTTTCACTATGTTGTCATGGGAAGGAGAGGTTACGCTATCCTCCATTGAATAAGATTCCCATGCACATGTAGAAACTTTAGTTTCATTTTCATTATGTAAACATTCTACATCTACTTGAGAGGGCTTACAAAGATTAGTGCCACGTAACTTCTCAGCCTCTAGTTGGTAATGGTTATCATTAGATGGAAAATGCAAACTCTCTCGATCATAGATAATTCTCGTTTTGCTCATAAAAACATCATCATTATAAGTTGTCTGTGCAGGTGAATGTAAATTTTCACAAGGAGATGCAGAAATATCAGTATATTTGGAATCAGAAGGCAGTGAGGGGTAACAATATTGCCCTAGCTCATTATCTATGTCAAGTTCATTACCTTTTTCTACGTTTATAACATGGTTAGCTTGGAAAGGCAAGATGAAAACATTGGATTTCCTGCATAAAATTGGCGTGTTAAGGAGTAATGTTAGTCTATCTTGTGTATTTTGTAAATCTAAAACAGAGGCATTAAACCTTATCTTGCTTTTGTACCCCTTTGTGGGGGAAGTTTGGTCAAGTATTTTTGGGATTGGTGGGGATTGTGTTGGGTTTTACCTGGGTCTGTGGAGAGTTTGATGCAATGGTCAGTTAATAACATTTTCTTTGCTTCTATATCTAGTGGTGACCACAACTATCTCATTCTTTTTATTTCAGGAGAGAAATGGGGATGCTAAACATCATGATTCAGAGCTGCCAACTCCACATTCACTTATAAAAATGGGTTCAAGGTTAGTTCAATTATTATCATCACCTGCAATTAAGAGCCAAATAGTGTTCCAATTTGCAATTTCTGGGTAGCTGTTCTTGTGAGTTTTCTATGTTAGAATCACATTTTAATATTCTTTGGCAAGCATTTCTTTAGTTGAAAACTGCCTGCTCACTGCAGACATTGGCAAACACTGATTGAGGCTTCTATTGGCTCATCAATACATCATTCTAATCAAAAAAATTATCATGCTCTGAACAATTTCAAAGAGTCAATTTTATCTTTATGAAGCAGTTACTGCTATTGGGCATCCAGCTTCACTGTATCACGAACGATTTATGCCCTTCAAAACAAAAAAAATGAGAGAAAGATCTAAGGGATAACTCTGATATAACTCTGATTGTGGACATACCTGTCAGTGTCAATGTCCAGTTCATAGTTTTTGCTAGAGTGAAATATCTTATTCAGAAGACACCTCATTTATAATATTTTACCTTTTTAAAATTCTCTTCTGAATGCTTATATAAATTGCTTACTAGAAAAAAGGAAATATATTAATGTATTTACTAAAATTCAACTAATGTCATTAAAAAAACTTACCCCAGTAACTTGTGTTTATTTAAAATCAACATTTATTTTATTTCTGCTCTATTAGGGCTTCCCCTTGGTATGATGTCATGTAACTTAGGGCTGTCGACCCGCTTTCTCTTTGAACTCCTCCTGCTCCCTGTTGTGCCTTCAACTTGAACTGTCAACCTTCACTTTTCTTTGTCTATGGAGTCATTAGCGCCTTTTTTCTTTGCTCTTGGAAATACTAAAGAAATCATTCAACATCTGCATTGTGTAGGCTTTATGTGGGGCCTTTAATAGTACATTGTTGTCCCAGATCAGTTTTAATGGTGTTGCAACGGTTAAAAAATAGATGATTTTTACTGCTCAAGTACCTTACATTTCCAAATTACGTGCAGAGAGTGTAGTAACATGGAACACCCAGATGGAACACTGGCTAGTGTTGCCCAATGCATTGAGCAATTGGGGTAGAATTCTTCATCTGTACAGGAACAAGAGTAATCCTTGAAGCAGTTGCTCGAGCATATTGATACACATGAAAGTGTTTTCAGTGCTGTTGGATCTCATTCTCAGGCAGTTCCTGTACTCATGTCTCCTCTTCAATCAGGATCACTTGGGGTAAAGATGTAGGCTGCTACTGCTTTCAACTGAAGGACTAGTGCCGGTACTATGGGTGCAACTACAGAAGGGGCTAAAGGCTGGAAACGTTGTTGATAACTTGCTGATAGGAGCTTTAAGAAGCCTTTCCAGCAGCACTGAGGGATTCTAGTCTGTAATCTCTGTAATCACAGTGACAATATACGTGCATGCGTTGAGAGTGTCAATGTTGTTCCTGCTTTACTATGGCTACTAAAGAATGGTAGCTCAAATGGGAAAGAAATTGCCGTGAAGACATTGAACCATTTGAAGATCTTATTTTGCTCCGATCTCCGATCTCCCAATCGCATTGAAGATTGATATAAGGATATTGAAAAGTATGGCTTTGAAACAGGTCTTGTTTTGACCTCCCAACCTTGTAGTTTAGCTTTAAACACAGATTATTTGTTGTTGCTTAGGTTAAATGTAACTTCAATTAGCATACCCTCACAATCTCTCTTGCTTTCGCAGACTCTACAAACTCTCTCTACCAGGCCTTACTCCGTTTTTTTTTTTTATTTTCTTATTTTTTTTATTTTTTTTATTTTTTACAGGAGGTAGTATTCTAGGTAATGTATAATACATGTGTATATATTATATTTCTATTTTTATAATTTTTTTTAAATATTCTTGTTCTTATTAAAATTCTGGTCTGAAATGCAGGTGGAGTTGAATGCTGTGTAGTGGCTAGTAAATTAGATTTAATTGGAAGCAAATCATTTTCATAGATTGTTAGTTGCTGCCTTTCTAGTTAGTTCCTCGGCTCAATTTATCCATCAATTCAATCTCAAACCTTTTGACTCTCAAACTCAACAAGGTATGGAAAACTACCCATTTCCTCATTCTCTCTCTTCATCATTCTTCTTTAACAGGTTTGATAAATCAGTATTTCTCTGGCAAACACATTTCTAGAATAATATGTAAATGGTCTGAATAAGTGTGTAATAGAAACCCCAATACTTTAATTAGAATAGAACTTGAAATGTAATTCAAAATAGATTATACAAACCCCAATTTGGAAATTCAATATTATAAAGTGTTTCTTATCTATATGTAATTTGATTGTTGTTAGCAGACATTGGATTGCAAAAATATTTTCAATAATGGATTCGTATTTAAATATAATGTTTTTATTGTATAATATGGCACTAGTTTGCTTAATCAATCTTAATAATTAATATTTACACACTGTGATATTGATCTTATAAGTTTGTCCGGCATTACCAATCATAGCAAAATAGTGAGAACCGGTCGATACACTAAAATGCTCAAATGGCTCTAGATGTCAATGAAACTTGACACACACGACTAACTAGGCATAAATGACTTTTAGGAAAAGACGGGGCTCGAAACCGATTCTCAATTTTGAATTTAGAGTCTAATTTCTGTTTGTGAAAACTTATCCTATAAAAATTATTTTTCGAACCGGTTGACACACTAAAATGGCTAAACGGTGTCGGATGTCAACGAAACTTCACACACTTGAATAACTAGGCATAAATCACTTGCAAGAAAAGACGGGACTCGAAACCGATTCCTGATTTTAAATCTAGAGCCTAATTTCTGTTTGTGAAAACTTGTCATTTAAAAACTTTTTTTTCCAAACTGGTTGACTCACTAAAATACTCAAACGGCGTCGGATGTCAATGAAATTTGACACACAAGACTAACTAGGCACAAATGATTTGTAGGAGAAGACAAAACTCAAAACCGATTCTCGATTTTGAATGTAGAGCCTAATTTCCATTTATAAAAGCTTGTTCTTTAAAAACTCCTTTTCAAACCGGTTGACTCGCTAAAATGCTCACACAACATCCGATGTTAACGAAACTTGACACACACGACTAACTAGGCACAAATGACTTGTAGGAGTAGATAGAACTCGAAACCGATTTCCGGTTTTGAATCTAGAGCCTAATTTGTGTTTATGAAAATTTATTCCTCACAAACTCTTTTTCGAATTGGTTGACACACTAAAATGCTCAAACGGGCTCGGATGTCAATGAAACTTGACACACACAACATACTAGGCACACGTGACTTGTAGGAGAAGATGGGACTCGAAACCGATTCCCGGTTTTGAATCTAGAGCTTGATTTCCGTTTACGAAAACTTGTTCTTTAGAAACTCTTTTTCGAACTGGTTGACTCACTAAAATGGTCAAATGGCGTCGGATGTCAATAAAACTTGTTCTTGAGTACGTGATGATATCTTCGCATGTCGATATTGTAGCTTACAATCTTTTTTGTATTTATTTATTTTTTAAAATAAATATCGAACGTTTTACATTTTCTTTAAACTTGAAATTAATTATATTGTAAATGATGTTTTTTTTTTTGTTTCTTTTTGCAGATGCAACCCCTTTTGAGAATGTGATGGTATCTTCGCATATTGATAGTGGAGCTTACTATTGATATTAAAACAAACTATAATATATATGTTTTTTATTTGTATTGTCGATATTTTTGTTTTGTTTTAGATACAAAAATTTATGTTCTTGGATATAAAAAATTATTAGTATTGTTGGAGGATGTTTTATATATTTTTGTAAAGAATATTTGGTTGACAATTGTTACAGAGTACATATATATGTATGATTTTGTGAATGTTGATGTGTGTGGATGTGGATGTGAATGTATTTTATTTTAGAAAATATTAATAATTTGTACAGGAAATGAATTAGTAAAATATATATTGATTTTATGAAAATAATTTTATTGCGACAATAATAACCGTCGCTAATGTAATCATCATTTCTTTACATTTTATTTGCGACGGGTTAACTAGTAGCATATACATATTAGTTCAAATCTTTAGCGACGGTTTAAACTGTCGCAAATATGGTATTAATTTAATTCTATTTTTTTGCGACGTTTTAGACTGTCGCTAATAATACTTTTCGCGACGTCAAATACCGTCGCTAAAAAAGTTTTGGCGACGACAACTAATATCGTCACTAAAAGTGAAGTTTTTTTAAACCGTCGCAAATACCATTGATTAGCCGTCATCATAAGAAATTGACGGTTTGTAACCGTCGCAAATACTTTTTGTCACGCCCCCTTCTGCCACTCCCCATTTTCCATCGCTATTCCGTCGCAAAAAGTCTTTTGCGACGATATATGGACCTTTTGCGACGTTTGAGACCATCACAAAAAGTCTGATTTTTAGTAGTGTCGACTTAGTTTTGGCATCAGTAGTGCTCTTCAAAACACTATATTAGCACAAAAAACGAACAAGTGTGAGTAGAACAAAGTCTTCATCCTTAATTGGTGAAGAAGCTTGGGCTAATTGATCTGCTATCTCCTTAATTTGAGTCAAGTACTCTTTCATAGAATAAGAATTTGATAACAATGTAAAACTTGTTCTTCAATTGGTGTATCTGTGATCTCCTTAATTTGAGTCAAGTACTCTCTTTTGATAATAATACCTAAGTGAGTCCTCTTTTTCATTTGATAGGCCAAACAACCTGGGGAACTCCTCCTTCAAACTTATATTGTCGAACCATATCTGCCCAAAATTGAATCCTCCTGCCATCCCCAACTTCAATCCTAAAATTGGTCACATAGAAGTTAACCAAAGCAAGACTAGATGAGGCAAGTAGGATTATTTCTTTCCACAACCTTGATACATTGCTAAATTCATATGGATATGGTACCCACACTTGCTAGTACAAGGTTTGGCGTTTTTGCAAGCTTAACTCGTTCTATCCTTTTCATACCATTGCTTCATGATAGTTTAATCCAATTATCGTAAGACTAATAAAGATCTGAATACATACATATATACCCACACTTAATGCATTTTTGCAAGCTTAACTCGTTCTATATTTTTCAAATGTTGATTAATTTGAGTGGGATGTAATTGGTAGGTTGAGTTAATTTCTACTTAGTCAAGAGGATCATAACCAAATTTATAATGGTAGGGAAATCCTAGTTCTACTAGGAAATAACTATAAGAATCCAATCCTAAGTGTAAGAACTCCAGTTAGAATTGACATCGGGAAAACCGCCTTCTAGCTTTTTAAGTTGCTTGTGACTCATTTGAATATTTCTATATGTTTCCTATCATGAAAATTAATAATTGTTTTGAAAAACTTTGATGATAGTTGCCACCATCAATGAAGCATTCTCTAGTTAGATTAATCCCCTATTTTGTTTATTTTATTTTATTTTTTTGAATTGGGCAGTAAGGCTATGCGTGATTGCTAGTTTTGGGAGTGGAATTAGATCCATAGATTTTTACAAAATTAAATAGAAATGTATACAAAAATATTATTATTAACAACGCTTTCTTTATTTTTTTTTATTGCAGGTAGCTAGAGGTGTAGTCATGCATGTTTATGGACCTGAGTTTGCCAGTGCATTAATTCTATGTTGTGCTTATACGTGGAGTTTTTGATATATTTTCCATTGGACAAATATGACACGCACTTGGATATTAATGGTTTTTGAAATTTTTGATGGTTTTGGTAAATATGTTTTTGATGTAAATTCGTTGTAAACTAAAAGAGTGGATGGTTATTTAGGACTTGTAATTTGTTCATGTTGACAAGTGGTCGTAATTAGATAGATTAACTACTATTTTGATTTTATAGTCGATGGTTTTTTGTTTCTAGATTGGATTGTTGATGGATTGGTATGTTGAAATTGATTGGATGGACATGAATTATGCATTAATTGCAAATGTATTATAGGTATTAAAAAAAATAGCATTAGATTTTAAAAATTAATTTTTGAAATTGAAAGCTCTTTTGCGACCAATAAAATTTTTGTCGCAATAGCTGTTTGAGAAGGTTCGAGGAATAATTATTGGTGACCATGGATGTGGTCGCTAAAGCATAGACTTTCAAATAGTCACGAATTCGGGCTTTCAACAAATTTAAACCCTTTTAGCGACCAACATAGGTAGTCACAAATGTTAACTTTTAGCGACCAAAATAGGTAGTCGTAAATGTTAACTTTCAGCGACCAAAATAGGTGGTCACAAATGTTAACTTTTAGCGACCAAATTTTTGGTCGCAAAATGATCAACTTTTGACAAATTAAAATTATTTTCGCGACCAAAATATGTGGTCGCAAATTATAACTTTCCACGACCAACTTCACTTTTAGTCGCCAAAAACCTTCTCTGACTGGCTTTTGGCGACTAAATTAAGACCAACTTTTTTTGGTCGCTAAAAACTATTAGCGACCATATATGAAGTTGGTCACTAAAAGTGTTATTTCTTGTAGATGTCATTTGCTTCTTTGCAAATCAAGTCTAACATTGAATTGATATCCTTGACCTTATGAGCCATCTGGAGATAAAATGCCAATGGATTCGAGAGAGAAAAGAAATTGCGTACCTTGTTTCTCATTCGGTTTTGCACCTCCAACTTTCTTTGAAGAGTTTCGTACGCAAACTCATCCAGCACATTCTCAGCATCACAGGTTACAAGCTTGAGATTCTTCAGCCACTCGCACATAATTTCCGATGTGATTCTCTGGTTCTCAACATTGCGTAACGAAGCTCGAATGAGTGTTAACCTTCTGTGAAGGGTTTTGAGATCTTCCTTGAAACCCAACGCCACTTTAATTTGTTCGAAAGCAAGTGGAATCAAGTTATTAAGGATCACTTGAGCAGTAGAAACGAGAACAGGGGCAGACATCTTTGATCTTTCTTTTTCCTTACAATTTCGAAAGAAAACTTGGATTGGATTGGATTGGAAACAATTACTAGAGAATACAAAACATATTTTTGTGTTGTGAAGCTGAAAGGTGTTGGGGAGCTTCAAGCTATATCATTTTGTGAGACTAGAAAAATCCTCTCACATGGATTGTAGAAATCCAATGAAGAGATGAACTTTGTTCTTGTAGATCTATAAAGATGAGTATGATTGGCGCCACCCAACCGGAGTTGTCGGCCGGAGACACTCCGATGGTGAAGTTGGTCACTTGGTCGAAAGAATGAAAGTATAGAAAATGAAGAGTGTTGGTGTGTAGTATAGAGAGAGATGACATACCTCTCTTCTGGTATGCCTCTCCCTTATATAAATGGGGATATGATATTTATTTGGGCTGAATCCATTGTAGGCCTTATTTGGATTAATCCCAATAAACTGATATATATATATATATTTTTGGTTCCCACACATTTCTCAAATAATTGAGAGATGAGAACAGATGGGGGTGATGGGTGCTATTTTTGTTTCACAAGTCTCTGATTATTGGGAAAAATAAATGGGATAGGACTGTTTGGGAGAGTAATTTACCGACAGATCAGTGGTAAAGGGTTTGAAATTTCAAATTAAAAATAATAATAATAATAATAATATTTATTGAAAAATTCAGTTTGAATCTTTCAACTCCCGCTTTTTTTAATAAAGCATCTCCAACATGTCGCCTTTTCAACAAGGACAATCATTTTTTTTTAACAGTATCAAATTAAAAATTCATCAAAAATCTTTCATTAAATCTAAATTTAATAAAAAAAATAAAAAATAAGAATTAAATATAATTATTTTTCATCAAATTTGATAAAAAAAAAATTTAAAAATAAGAAAATAACTTTTTAAAAAGTGATAAAAATTTAATAAAATAAATGAAATAATTCATATGAAATTAAACATTTTACTTAAATTTAAAATAAAATTAGTAAAAGATTGAACATACTCGTAGCTTAGCTGTCTGGCATCATCATCAGTTTTTTAAGTCTTTCAAAATCTGGTGAAGGCACAACCATCTTACAATTAATTAAGGGTAAATTACACTGACACCATCTGAGGTTTATATTTATTACAGTTCTCTCTTTACCTTTTGAAAATTACATCTCCCTCCTGAGGTTTAAAGTTTCATTACAGATTCTCCCCCTCAGCAATTTAATTTTTTTAAATACTAATTTTGCTCTCACTAGGTAAATTACATTAACACCCCTCACATTTTAGAAATTACAATCCCCTCCTAAGGTTTAAAATAGCATTACCAATTGCCCCCTCGGTTAGTATTAGTTGGAAAAACATTCATTGAAAAAAAAAATTAATTGGAAAAAAAATTATTTGAAAAAAAAATTTATTAGTAAAATTTTTAAATTTCTGATTAAAAACAAACGTAAACTCATTTTTTGAATTTACATTTTTTCCTCAAATTTACAAATTGAGACAATCATTTATAAACCAAAAAAATTATCAAACAAGTTTTTATGACAGTTTTTAAAATTTTTGTAAATATAAATTGAAAACTGAAAACGAAATAGTTACCAAACAGACCTCAGATGATAAAAATGTCGTAAAATTAACAAATAATTAAATAAGTTACCAACGTAAGAAATGATTTATTAAAAGATTCTTAGGCTATGTATGGTTTGATTTTTAGAATTTTTTTTAAAAAATTAAAAATTAATTTGGTTAAGAAATAAAAAATAAAAAATAATTATCATTTTTTATATAATTTTTATCTTTTGAGTTGTTAGAAATAATTTTTTACAAATTAAATTGAAACAGTCATACGTATGTATATAACCTTCCCAAAAGTTAAAATGATAATTATTTTTTACCCTTAAATGCTAATTATTTTTTATTTTTTATTTCTTAACCAAATTAATTTTTAATTTTTTAAAAAAATTTCTAAAAATCAAACCATACATAGCCTAAGAATTTTTTGATAAGTCATTTCTTACATTGGTAACTTATTTAATTATTTGTTAATTTTACGACATTTTTACCATCTAAGGCCTGTTTGGTAACCATTTTGTTTTCAATTTTCAATTTATATTTACAAAAATTTTAAAAACTGTTATAAAAACTTGTTTGATAATTTTTTTGGTTTATAAATTGTTGTCTCAGTTTGTAAATTTGTTTTAAACAGAAATTTAAAAATTTTACTAACAAAATTTTTTTTCAATTAATTTTTTTTTTCAACTAATACTAACTGAGGGGGGCAATTGGTAATACTACTTTAAACCTTAGGGAGGAGATTGTAATTTCTAAAATGTGAAGGGTGTCAATGTAATTTACCTAGTGAGGGAAAAATTAGTATTTAAAAAAATTAAATTGCTGAAGGGGGAATCTGTAATGAAACTTTAAACCTCAAGGAGGAGATGTAATTTCCAAAAGGTGGGGAGGGAACTGTAATAAACATAAACCTCAGGGGGTGTTAGTGTAATTTACCCATTAATTAATTAGCGGTAGTGCTACATGCACCAATTAATGTACACATTAATGTACTAATTAGTGTTATGTCATTATTATTGATCCCACCTATTATACAAATTACAAATACTCGAAACCTCTAAAATTATGCCACATCATCTGTTAGTATACTAGTTAGTACATTAATTAATACATATAGTATTATTCATTAGCTAGATACAACTTTAAGGGTTGACTTAGCGAGTGTCACATGGAGTTTAAGGTGTGTTCTCTCTTAGGGTTAGGGTTGTTTTAAGAAGTTGATTAAAAATTAATTTTTTAATTATTTTGCTTTTTTTTTTTAAATGTGTAAAAAATTAGAGCGGTGCTGTGATCCAAAATAGGTTAACCAAGTTCCCAAATTGGCTCTAAGTCTCAGATTTAATTTTTATTAGGAGCAATTCGCTCTGTTCAAAATTTGCCCAATTCACGTGGAGAAACAGTTTGCATAGGTCCAAAATTAGTCAAGGTGCGTGTAACTTGGCCTGAATACTTAGTCATTAAAAAAAAAAAAAAAAAATCAATTAAGGCCTCATTTGGAAATAGGCTATTTTAGTAACTTTTTGACTTTTTGACTAAAATATGAGATAAAAAAAACTTGTATGTTTGGAATGAATTTTTGATTTTTTACGAAAAGATGTGTAAAAAGTAGAGAGAAAATGAAATCTTTGACTTTTTGGTATAGGCTTTTTGATTTTTTTAATAATTTTTTGACTTTTAAGCAAAAACTATTACTTCCCAAACGAGACCTAAATACACATCCAGTAAAGAATACCCACCAACTTAGCCAATTTTTTTTTTTAATTAATACACATCAAGTAGAGAAGACCCACCTCGTTTGGTAATATCACATTTTAGCCTAAAAATTAAAAAGTCATTAAAAAAGTCAAAAATCCAACCAATTATACAAAAAAGTCCAAGATTATTTTTTCTCTTTACTTTTTGTACATCTTTTCCTAAAAAATAAAAAGTCATCCTAAATATAATAATTTTTTTACCTCATATTTTAGTAAAAAAACTAAAAAAATTATTAAAATAGTATGTTTTCAAACGACGTCATCACTCCTCCACCAAATTAATTGAGCTTCTCATACATGTATGGCAGACAAAACCATAATTTGGCTTTGTTTAAGAGTGGGCTGACTTTTTAACTTTTTAATTTTTTGGCTATTTTAGCCTAGGGCCAAATGGTCTCGTTTGCGTGAGATTTTTTGATTTTTTTGACTTGTGTGAGAGAAAAAGTAAAATGATTATGATTTGGATGTGACAAACGGTCTATTTGGCAACATACCAAAAAAGCCAAAAGTTAGCTTTTAACCTATTTTTTGTCACATCACTTCTCACATTTTTTACATGTTTTTCAAAAAAAAATTAAAAAACCCAGCTTTTAATCATCTTCCCAAAACACCACTTGTCATATTAACTTTTTAGCTTATTTTATCTTTTTATAATTATTTTAACTTTTTAACCCCTAACTTTTACATGCCAAAGATGGATTACAACCCCATTAATCCGCTTTGATCCAATGTTTTCAAGGCTAATCTCACCTCAAAAACAACGAATATGAAATTGGTTAGATCCGTTTGGAATGAATGCGTTTTAATCAAAAAGTCATCTTCATATAAAAATTTATTTATTTTTTCTTCTATATTTTATATATCTTTTCATAAAAATTTTAAAATTAATCCTAAACAACAAACTCAAAAAACACAAAAATCCCTGTCATGCTCTTCCTCACTCATCAACAGCTTCGCCTCGCCTCGCCTCCAGACTCGACTAGGCATTGAGTTTCGTCATGGTGTGGTGTGGTGTGATGATTTTCTACCATTGAATCGTTAGAATACGCGTGGCATGTTTTTATTTGGATTTATTTGCTTCTATTTTGATCTCGTTTGGTGCTTAATAAGTGGGTGCTGCTTAAGTGTGCAACCCCCTTAAGGTTGCACACCATATGCAACCCAATTGTTAGCCGTTAGATTACAATAATTGATCAAGACCATTGAATTGTTTAATCGTGAAAAAGTTGAAACCGGGGCAGCCGGTTAATGCTTGTATTTGCATGATTGCATCCCACTCACTCTCTGTATTTCGTCTCTATCTCTCTCTGTTCTCCTCTCTGTGTAAGGTTGAGTCAGTGTAACTGTTGATTTCCTCCATTAACAGGGAGAAGCCCCTGTTGGGTTCGTTCCATTGACGAAGCTCTGTAGGGAACAGTATAACGGGGGATTTCCAACAACAACGTAACTACAAGGCTGTGTTGGTTCCATTGCTGAAGTGAAGCCCTTCTCTGGAACTAGATATGAGGTATGGAGCTGTCTCCCTCTCTCTGTCTCCCTCTCTGTCTCTCTGGCCCGTTCACTTCAGCTATTTTCCCTCAACTAAACCCCCATCCTAACTTCAACCGCTCTACGCTTCGCTCCAACGGAAACCCCTCCATTGGCAACTAACCTTTCTCTTTCTCTTTCTCAAGCGAGTGTTTGTGTTTGCACAAACAGCTAAACCGTATGAAAATGTCATGTTTGTGTTTGTGTTAACAATTTTCGGTCATCAAGTAATTGTTTGTAGTAATGTCATGTGCAGTATGGCCCCAGCGGAAGTTAAAAGGGAAGGTGATGATTATGATATTCCAAATGAAGCAGATGACATTCGTTTGATGAATGAAAGTCGGGCAGAACCTGATCATGGTTGCGAAGGTGGTCCAAGCAATGAAGAAGCAACCAACATGAACGGTGAAGATGGCGGAGCCGACGTGAAAAAAGAAATGGTTGACGATGCTCATCGCAATGACATGGTTGGTGATGTTGAACGTGCTATTCTGGAACAGAAATTTGATTCGGTCGAAGATGGAGAATGTTTCTACAATGCGTATGCTAAAGCCAAGGGATTTAGTATACGAAAATCCAGATTTAACACAAATAAAGAGGGAAAGGTCGTTAGTAGGCTGTGGTTGTGTTCAAGGGAGGGTCAGAGATTACCAAAATACTTGGACCGTGTTGCTGAGAAGAGTAGAGCTCCCAAGGCACTAACAAGAGTAGGTTGCAAAGCCCAATTTTGCATACGGTACGATGCGGATGCTGGTGAAGGGGGAAAGTATGTTGTGACTCACTTCGTCGCAGACCACAACCATGAATTGGCGGAACAACACTGTGTGATGTATCTGAGGTCACATCGCAGTTTAAACAGCGCTGACAAAGCTCAAGCAATGGCTATGCGCAATGTCGGTGTGAAGACTAGCCAAATCATGGACTATATGGTAAATCAATCCGGGTCTTATGATAATGTTGGTTTCATAGGTACAGATCTGCACAACCATATTCAAGCCGAACGTAGAGCAGAAGTTAAGGATGGTGATGCGCAGGGTGCGTTGGTTTACCTATGTGCAAAACTTGATGTTGATGCACGTTTTTTTTTACAAGTATGATGTGTGTAACGATAACAAGTTACAAAATCTGTTCTGGGCAGATTCGAAATCGCGGGCCGACTACGCAAAGTTTGGTGATATGTTGATATTTGACTCAACTTACAGAACCAATGCATACAAGAAACCTTTTGTCATGTTGGCTGGTGTGACTAGCCACTTTAGGACCACGATATTTGCATGTGTTTTGCTAGCTAATGAGACAATTGAGACATACACATGGGTTTTGGAAACATTTATGGAGGCGATGGGCAATAAAGCACCTGTGTCCGTACTGACAGATGGGGATAAGGCGATGCGAGAGGCAATCAGAAGAGTATTTCCAGATGCAAGACATCGATTATGTAATTGGCATCTTGGGAAAAATGCTGTTTCAAATGTTTACATAAGTGGCTTTGCACATGCTTTCAAGCAGTGCATGGACATGGAAACGGATGAGACAAAGTTTGAGCATGGCTGGACGACAATGGTCAAAAAATTTGGACTTCAAACCAACAGTTGGGTGTTGGAGACATATGAGAAGCGTCATATGTGGGCTGAGGCATATATGCGTGGACATTTCTTTGCTGGGATGAAGAGCACTCAGCGCTCGGAGTGTATGAATGCTTATTTCAATCCCTTCCTCCAACACAAATTGAAGCTATATGAATTTGTTAGGCACTATGATCGGGCTCTTGCAAGGATAAGGTATAACGAGGCTGGAGATGATGCTGAAACAAATAACACTTTTCCGGTATTGATTACTCCATTGCGAGATATAGAGAGACATGGAGCTGAGCTATTCACCCGAAATATATTTAGAATGTTCCGTGATGAAATCTTAGAAGAGGGGAAGTTGAATGTGAAGGACGTGTTCCCTTTGCCGGATGGTCAGAAATGCTACTATATTCATAAGTACAAAGTGAAGGACAGATCATGGATAGTAACACACAGTCCAGTGGATGCTGCAATGAGATGTTCTTGCATGAAGTTTGAGTCGTTGGGGCTACCTTGCTGCCACATGATATGTGTTATGAAAGCCGAAAATTTCACGCAAATTCCCCCAACTTGTGTGCTGCATAGATGGACAAGGGCTGCAAGCAAGGATGGCCAGCAATGGCCTCAACCCTCAATTGATAGCACTACAACACAGACGGTCCGGTATGGGATATTGAGTTCTTCCTACAACGAAATGTGTTTCTATGCCTCGCAATCAACGAAAGGTTTCAAAGAGGCTAGGGATGCATGTCTTCCGATGACGAGCCGGATGAAGGAGTTATATGAGAGGAATTTGAACGGTGAGAATGGAGACAGAGGGAAACATTCATTCCGTCGACAATTTGGAGTAGAAGATCCAGATGTTGTGAAGACAAAAGGGAACCCAGGACGGGCATCGTCCAACTGTCGAAGACCAAGAAAATGTGGGAATTGCAAATGCATTGGGCACACAAAGCGAACGTGTCCTAAGGTTCGGTTTAGACAAACAGTGGGTACTAACTCAGATGCAGATACACCCCACATAACTGACCGTGAGTACAATGCGGAGTCATCGCCCGTTCGCTGCAAAACTGGGTTGGTGGATCCAAGTACACCGCACATTAAGCAACGGCGACTATTTTTCGATGTTTCTCCTGATTCCAAGCAGCCTGTGGGGCAATACGGTAGTGTTGAAGCAGCAGTGTGGAAAAATGATTCGAACACAATTGATGAGGTGAATCAGGTAATTGTATAATTTGTATGATTTACTTATTCCCTTAATTTATTAGGTAGACAGTACTAGCTATTGAAAACACATGGAAATAATGTATGTAGTTTTCATTTTGCACGGATTGCTGTACGTAACGTGTAAATAATTGGTTATGTACAATTCCAGGAAATGGCACAACGTTAGTTATGTACAAGGCCACGAGTTGTAAATTTCCCATATTGTTTAGAGTGATGTTGTCATTTGTGTTTGCAGTGACTTGTCATTTTGAAAACTAATTGAAGGTGAGGTGAGATATATATGGGTTGTCTGTATATTGTTGTGGGTGGGAAATTGGCTTATGTCTGTATTCCAAGATTCCTATTGCGGGTTGCTTGTTTCTGTTCCATATTTGGTTGGATCTAACTGAAGGGTTTTTTGCGATGTGGTTTATGAACTAACGTTGTGTTTCGCTTTGTATTGATTTGTTATGACTTGTGTCGGTAAATTAGTATTATATTTCGAGCAAAATACGATTTTTGTCCAAGTGGGTTTGCAAAATTACATACCAGCACATGCATTTTGTATATAATCCAAGTGGCAGTTAATTTTGGGTGTTACTTGGAGAAAGTAACCCAACGAACTCGTTACTTTATCGCCATGCCGATTGGTATATGAATTACGAGTTACGAATAGGAGTTGTGAAATTATTTAATGTTTACTATGGAAGTATGGGTTTATTGTTAGTAAAATTATGGTGGGCCTATATCGACAGCAACGAAGCAGTAATTTTAAGTTGACAAGTTGAAGAAGAAAATCAAGCAATTGTGGTATTGGTTTGAATGCCTGAAAAGGATGAAGACTTCTTTCGATGAACTGATGGTAACAAAGTAGAAAGTAGAAAGTAGAAAGTTGTTGTGTTGTTGTGTTGTCTGTAACAAAGTAGAAAGTAGAAGGGAAAAAACTACACAGAAGTTACAATGTAGAAAGTAAGTTGTGTTGTTGTTCATGTCCTCTCTCTATGCAAACATTCTGCCCTTTATAGCTATAAAATTCCCACGACCCCATGATCTGCCAATTTTGCAACTGCTTCTGTGCAACTTCTGTAACTGCACGGTCATTTCTGTGTATTGAAACCACATAAAAGCTTCACTTGTACCTGTCGAAGTGCATATAATTGAAGTTGCCACCTGTGCCCAGATCCTTTTAGCCTTTCCTCGACAGATACAGACTCCCAATTCGTTCATGTTTCCTCTTGGAGGGTGGCCACTAAATCCATGAGCACTGCCAGTAACTGCTCCAGCGTGTAAGTCAGGTGGCATGCAAGATTCAATGTTAGTTGAATGGAGCAGCTGTTGGGAGGATGTGGGAAAAATAGGTGCAAAGAGGAATTTTTAATCTAATATCCAATCATAATTTAGCTGAAAATATGAGCGAACTTTTTTTAAAAAAAAAGTAGTTCCCATTTTTTTGATTATAAACCCGAGATGTATATTTTGTTTTTGATATAAATAAGTTGTGTATTTTTGTTACGTAAAATGTAGGACAACAATTGTGTTTAAGTCATTACAATACAGAACATTGAACATATTTTTATTAAATTACAGGGGAAATTCAATATTTGGCAGAGTGTGATGATTCATAGTCGGGCAGTAACAGTGAGTGGCCTAGTGTTGTGGTTCAATGGCCCAGTTTGCAAGGATTGTGGTTGTGTTTAGTGGACAATATTCTGTCGATTTTTGTCTCATAATGATGAGGGACATGGCCCACAATGGTGAAAAGGAAGGTCGACAGGGAAGCGTCAACATTTGGCAGAGTGGACTTGAAGATTCGAAGTCAGGGGGCAGTTACAGTCGCAGTTATGGTGTAGACGTGTGGGATCATGCAATGCTGGGCCACAAAAACAGTATACGGATATCGAAACCAACGATCTCCGTTCTAGGCATTCCAAGTATACTAAACCTCCACTTCTATCTGTCGATCTCCCTTTTCTTGTGTTTATTTCATGGCCACCAACTGTTTGAAACTTCTGTCGACAGAGCAAGGCTCCTGCTTTGTCTCATGCTTCCTCCTGAAAGTATGCCCACTAACTCATAATGATGAAGGACATGCCCCACAATGGTGAAAAGGAAGGTCGACGGGGAACAGTCAATATTTGGCAGAGGGGACTTGAAGATTCGAAGTCAGGGGGTGGCAGTTATGGTGTAGACGTGTGGGATCATGCAATGATGGGCCACAAAAACAGTATACGGATATCAATACTAAACCTCCATTTCTATCTGTGGAGCTCCCTTTTCTTGTGTTTATTTCATGGCCACCAACTGTTTTAAACTTCTGTCGACAGAGCAAGGCTCCTGCTTTGTCTCATGCTTCCTCCTCAAAGTGTGCCCACTAACTCCATGACTGGTGGTAAAAACTTCCCCTATCACTTCTAGGTGACCCACATGCAGAGAGCCCACTTTCAGGTGGTGGACATTCTTGGCCACATGCCGTCGATTAAGTGGACCATCTGTCGACAGAGACTGGCAAAACTTGGTGCAAACAATAGCCCCCATGTTCAAGTTAAATATTGCGGAAGTGATTGACACCCCCTCCAATCACCACCTGCACCACCACCAATTCCCCCCCTCCACACACACACACGTGGGGGCTGCTGATTGGAGAAGGAAAAAAAAAAGTAGAAATTTAAAAAAAAAAAAAAAAAAAAGTGGCCAATCAGAGAGAGAGGGGGTCACGGGGGTCCCCCCTTGTGGGGGTCCAAGTCATATGATATTTAACTTCAACGAGGGGGCCATTGTTTGGGCCCAATAGCAAATTTCTTAATACGAGCCCAAAACAAACATAAACTAGAGCCCAATATAAGAGCTTTTAAATATACTGGCCCCATCATAAGCTATAAAAGACCCACCCTTTCAACTTCAAACCACTTCGTTTCCCTCTGATTCGAACTCCCCAGACTGTACTCCTCCTTCTCAACCATTGCCGTTCAAAACCAGAGCACCACAAAACCCTAAGCCATGGCGCCGAAAAAATCTCAACCATCTCCATCTGAGGAGAACAATGAAGACCTACTCCGCTTCCCAGACCCTATCAGAGCACGTATCTCTCCTCTAAAATTTGGTGCAACCCTATTGCCCAGCACAAGCTCTGTCGCTAAGGCTACTCTAGGCCCTACCTTCGCGTCTTACTTCCCAGACGAGCTAGCTCCATACTATCCCCTTGGTAATGGTGAGAACCTTTTTCTCAACCAACCTGGACTGAAGTGGACTAACTGGAATGTCAGCAAAAACCCACTCAGAGGGTGGAGGTCACCAGACTCTGATTGGCGAAGCTGGGCCAGGAGAATTGAAGGTCACGACGCTGAAGTATGGAAGCACCAGGGCATTGGTGAAGCAATTAGACTGTCGACTAAAATTTATGACGCGGACAAGGGGCTGATTGCTGCTGCTGCATGCTTTTGGTCGCAGTCTAGTAACTCTCTACTCCTCAATTTTGGTATGATTTCCCCTACCATCTTAGATGTAGCTCACTTGACTGGTCTCCCAATCTTGGGCAATCCAATTCATGCTCTCCTTGAGCCTCCAAAAGTGACATTTACTTTAAACACTGACATGTGCTATACAGATTTTGCCAAAAAATACCAAGGCAAGCCTGGTTCCCCTGTCGATGACAAAGAAAGAACTGCTTTTTACTTACTTTGGCTTTGTGAGTTTCTTTTTTGTGTCCCTGGGTACAAGATCACGAAAGAATACCTCCCCATTGCCTTGTGTATGCAAGATGGCCAACTTATGGCTTTAGCCCCTTATCTTCTTGCCACCCTTTACAAGGCCCTATTTTCCTTTGTCGACAAGAAGATTTCTGGCAACTGTGGTGGCCCCTTCTGGCTCTTCTAGGCCTGGTTGTATGCCTATTTCCCTGAGGCACGACCCCCACCACCTAACACCTTGAAACCTGTTTGCTACTCCTATGCTGAGCAACTGCTCACTTATAACAGCCAACCCATCCTCACTTTCACAAATCATCTGACCATGTTTTACAACCTTCCTTCGCAGAGACCTTCCCACCTGTACATGCCATTTCAAAACTTTGAATTCTCCTCCACTAGACTTCGCTTCCTCTTCACAGACCCATATGATTTACAGAATGACCAAGTCCAAGAACAAAATGAGAGTTGGAGACACATTCTCACCTGTAGACATGTCTTGGTTGGCTGTTCCGTATCCTCCGCCAAGCTATCCAGCTGCAGTTTTGAGACATACTGTCCGAATCAATGGTCCAGGCAATTTGGTCTTTCCCAGGCTATCCCTTATCCTTATTTCCACCCAACCATCCATGAGGAGATAGGGTCCAGAATCCACTTCAAAGATCCTACACAAGCTGAATCCATTCTCACAGAGAACACCAAACTTTTCCAAGATTTTGGCCCCTTCTTCTTCAAACCTGCTTCGGACTGCTCGGCTGCTTTTGACCATTGGTGGGGACTTATGTCTGCCATTATTTTCTACAAGCCACTTGAAAGCTGCCTTAACGATACTTGTCATATTCAGGGCCGCATATCCTCGCCTTCCAAGCTTAAGGCTACAGGTATCCTTCCTTCATATACTTCAGATCCCTGACTGTGTCATGCAATTTGTTTTGTTTTTTTCTCTACAACACTAACTTGTTTAACCTTTGACAGCCAAAATTGGGCCTGCTGCTGAACCATTGGTTAGGGACCAACATAAAGGCAAGGCTCCAATGGATGCAACTACTCAGACAAACACCCCTTCAGTTCCGAAATTAATGCCAGACTCTTTGGCAGCCGCGCGGACAGAAGCACAGAGAGGAACTACCACCCGTACCCCTGCCGAGACAGAGGTCACAGCGAAGAAGAGAGAAGAGCCTTCCACTGCTCCTGCTCTAAGCACAGACCTAAGTGAGTGGGATATTCCTCTCAGCCAAATGGTTGGCCAAACTACATCAAATCCTTCAGGGCAGCTCCACCAAGTAAGCCTTCACTTTACATTTTTACATCATCTCAATTTCCATTCACGCCCGACTGATCACTTACTTTTGTGCAGAGAAAAAGAAGGAGATTACTCTTTGCTGCTGCTGATGATGACGATGCTTCCACTTCTCCTCAACACATTCATCAAATTCCCAGTCCCATCAGCAATGTACCCACAGAACCCATTGTACAACCAACTCCACCACCACCTGAAGCATCGCAACAAACTTCCTTACAACCTGCTTCACACTCTTCGCCACAGCAATCTACACAATTTGCATCACAACATCGTTCCACTTCTCCTCAACACATTGTCCCTTCTGTCTCTAGCCCTCAACCATCACCATCCAACCCCTCCAATTCCCAAACTTCAAACAAAGAATCACAGAGGATTGACTTTGACATTTCAATCAACACCCAATCCTCTCCAACAGATGATAACACAAAATCCCCTCAACCAGAAGTTCACCACAACGAAGGTAAATAGAATTACAAATGTTACTGTTTGTTTGGGGAAAAAAACTTCTCTTTAAGTAACTGGTATTGTTCTCCAATTTACAGGGATGGACATAATACAGGACTCATCTCCACGACCAATGGGCGAGACAGAACTTGAAGGTCCTCATGACTATCCCCTGTTAGCAGTACCAGAGAAAGAGCCTCAAGGCGCTGATGCTGCCATTTCATCAGTACCAGAAACAACTCGTCCTGATGCCACAACCACAGCTGAACAAGGTCAACCGTCTGCGCGCACGTTATCAGGACAGGTACTACCATTTCCAACCTCATCCTATTTACTCTTTATTACTTGCAAGCATATATTCTCACCAAACCATTAATGTTCACAGGCCATCGGTCCATCGCAGGATATTTGGGCCGAAGTTTCTATTCTTCAACAAGATCTAGACGAAATATCCCCATTGCCTCAAAGGCTACATCTGTTTGATGCTGAAACTCAACAAACTTTAACCACCTTCATCAACCTCATTAACACCCCAGTTGAAGAAATCATTCTCCACAAACCTGATGAAACCTTGGCCTGTCTTTCTGCTGTTGTAAACCTCTCCCCTAATCCTTTCAACCCCATTCAACTAAAGCAATTGGCCAAGATCATCACGGAATGGCCAACCCTTTCAGAGATGGTTCAGACTTGCTCGAAGGATATTCAAACCAAAAAGGATTTCCTAAACGAAGCCCACACCATATCTACTTCACTCAAACTAAGCCAGCAAACCTCTGCAGGCATTCTTCAGCAACACTCAGCACTTGAACTTGAGGAAGCCAAACTCATGGCAGAACTTGCCTCTGTCCGGCAAAGAAAGGCTCATCTGCAGCAGCAACATGACCAGCTTAATGAAGAATCAAGGATGATGCTCTCCCAAATTAGACATCGTTCTGCATCCATTCAGACAACTAAAGCTGAGTTGGACCAAGCCCAAGCCATGCTGGCAGATGCTCAATCAGAGTGGGGTGTTCTAGCCGTTCTGTTCCCCAAATCGTAGGCTAGTTTATATATGTATTCCTTTGTATTGCACACCTAGGAATGATTTGGAAAGGTAGGAATGATTGCCGTTTTAATGATAAGATTGTTGATGGGCCTGAATTGGCTGAGATGGTGAAACTGAGGGTTGCACTTTGCTGTAAGCAGAGTTATAGAGGCCTACAGTATTCAGTGGACGACATATATTGTATTGTGGATAGTATCAAAGTCTGATTGAGGGGGTGGTGTTTGGTGTTTTTTGCTGCAAGGGTGCAGGAGTTTGGTGAATCTGTGGTATGCAGGATTTTGGTCAGTCTGTGGTATTACCATATGTTCTTGGTGGCTACTTTTGCTCTGCTGTGCTTCAATGTTGCTATTTTTTGCCTTATTTTTTGGCTTGTTGCTCTGGTTTAGTTTATGGGGTCAAGCATGCTCATTTCTGGTTGCTGCTCTGCTGTGCTTCAACTCTGCTCTGCTATATATGTACTCTGCTGCTGCTATATGGGATCAACGAATAGCCTTAAGTCTGCTGCTGCATATTGGCCTTTTTCCAATTGTTTGAATGATGTTTTGGTGTGCTGTATTGGAAGTCTGCTGCTGGATTGGGAAAAGTTATTGGAGGTCTGCTACTGGCCTTGTTGTAATTATTGGTCTGCTGCTGTAGTTATTTTCTTTTTTTGGAGGTTGAAGGATCAGGCTCAAGTCTGAATGGAGGTTGAAGGTTCACGCTGAAGTCTTAATGGCGGCTGTATGGTCTGAAGTTTGTTCATGCTGCCTTGGAGTTTCATCTGGTTGCCCTGTTATGCGGTTTTGTGAGGATGGGCTTGGAGTTACATTCTTATTGTTTTCTTTCTGTTTTTGTTTCTCTTCATTGGTCTCTCACCAACTAGGAGGTTGGACCTTTTTTAGCTCTAACCTCCTCTTTCTTGATGTAGCATTGACACCTTGTATGTGCTTTTCATGAATACAGTTTTTTGTTTTGCCAAACAAAAAAAAAAAATTGAATATCAATACTCTGTGTTTTTAATGGTCTGTTGTATGGTTGTTTTTATTTTTTGTGCAATTTTTCACCGTTTGTGCATTGTTATAAAGTAATCAATTCCCCTTCAAAGTGCATTATAGTCACCGCTATTTGTTTGTTCTGTGGCCTTTTTTTTGCTTTGTTTTGGACAAAATCATGGCATTGACAAAAATCGAACAAACATAATTGATGTTGTAAAAGCGAACAAACATTACTACTTTGAACTTGCATTGTTTGTTGGACAAATATCACATTGCAGTTGACAAAAATTACTATATTCATTTGGGCAAATATGACATTGCATTGTTTGTTTTGTACCCATAACATTGGAATTATGTGTATGACATTACGTACAGGCCACGATAAAAGCAAACAAACATTACTATACCTCCCCTCGTTTGTTCCAGTCCCAAACATTGGAATTATGTGTACAATCAATACGTGTGGGAAATTAGTATTATCACAGCTGCGACCTAAAAAGTTGTCACGACAAGCTGATGCAGTAATCCAGTTGTGGTTCGGCATCGAAATTACTGTCGTACTGGTAGGCCATGATAAAATCGCTGCCCTATTTGTTGTAATTGCAATCAATCACATGCAAGAATGATACTCGCCCATCTTTGTATTGTTCACATACATAACGAAGTCAAGCAGCAACTTCCGGCGCACAGAAGGATGAAACTATGTACAGAAAGCGAATAACACAAATCAGGTACAGTTACAACGGTAGGAAATAAACGGATTTATTTCGCAATTGGAAATTAAGCGGTACAATGTACCTTGTGTGGACCGCTGGGTATATCAGGCTGCTGCATGTACTTTATCACAAACATCCCACAGTCGAAAGTGCTACAAATGAAATGTAACATTCAGTTTCTCGTAAAATATAAGCAGGTTTGTTAAATGAGTGATTCAGGAGTGAAGTCAATGTGACGCAGGGTTTGTGGATAACTCGTCCAGCTGTTGTAATGGCCTTTGTTCTAACATGCGGACGTCAAAGGTACGCACGTCTACAGCATATTCATTTCCAAACTGTAGTTGCAGTAAGGCATGCATTGTTTGAACCTGTTGCAGAATGAGAGGGTTAGTTTATGTGAAGGATGTGACAGTGTTGAAGTAGATTTGTGAAATTCAGCACGACATACCAACATATTTGCCGCGTTCAGCTTGTTGGTGTCCAGTGTGGCGGATGCCAATGAGTCAAATAGGTACGCCACACGGTCTACCATATCTATTTTTAGGCACAACCAATGTACTCCTCTATAATTGAAAGGCATGTAAATCTGCACATAAACACAAGTGAAGACATTGTTTAGAGGGCATGCGAACATGTACGAACTTTCATATTTACATTGACATTCATGTAAATGGGATCGACATTCATATTACCGACGTTCATATTAAATCTACTCGCTTCAATGGGATGGACATTCATATTACCTTCTGACATGCAGCAAGCACCCCAGTATATCTGTCATGTCCAAAATATGATTTGACGATATTATCATGGTTCAGAGGTTGAGTTTTTTGATTTAGTATCAAAGTCTGCATGTTTAGTGTGTAAAGTTCAGTCAGCCAAAGTTTTCTGAAAATATGTCTTCTGCAATACACAACCGACCTCAAACACTTACTTACCGACACATATACTGGAAAGTACCACGCAGTATGCCTCCCGTCTTTGTGTACTTGCCGCTGTCCGTTAGTCAATTGAACCGCGACCAAGTTGATTGGCTGGAACATTGTAACAGACCAGGCAACTTGCGAAATAAGGTTTGCCATTTGTTTAAACGTAATACGAAATAACAATGTCCCTACATGGATGTCCATCATGCAAATATAGTGGAAATAACATTGTCAGATGCCACGACTTACAGTGTCGGATAGCCATGCCCCTGGTTTGAGCGTGCGCATGTCACGTCGCGTAGCACATTCGCAAGGCATTTCATGCAGATTCATAGACACGACAATGTCCCTACATTAAACGTATACATCAACCAGTAAGAAGCAACCTACAGCCTAGTAAAACTTAAACGTATCTGGCTTAACTGTACAACATAAGATTAGTTTTTTCTGTTGTACAACTATGGCAGATATTCCTGATTCTACTAGTCTCCAATCCAATGAAGATTAGTTTTAAGTTTTAAAAGAACAAAATGAAAAGACAAAGTTTTAGATATTACAACTTATGACATGTCCAATACTATTTGCTAAAATAATATGTGAAAATTGAAATGCTCATTTACAGGTCAGCAAGTTAAAAAAAAAGAAACACATGTTTTTTACAAACTGGAGCCCACAATATCCCAGAATGATCAAAATGGAAAATGTAAGTAGAATAGAAGAAAATAGCTACGGAAAATTGCACTTCATTATAAGTTTTCAAAAAAATTTGCAAATCATGGGTAAACTTTATTAAGTTTCATATTTAAAATTATAAAGGTTTCCATGAATTTGTAAATATTTTTGTGAAAATATCAGTGGTTTGCAATTTTCCCAATAGGTAGATGTGTGCAGGATAAGACCAAAAGAAGAAAACTTCAGAGAGGAAATTTAGCCACTGATCTTTCCCTAGCCCACTGCATTAAATTCAAAGAAAATCCTACATGCGACATCGATAAACCCATCATAAACCCATCAAATCATAGAGAATGAAAAATTAAAGAACTGATACCTACAAGAATCAAATAAACATAGCACGACACATGAAAATTGTGGAAATCAAACATATTTCACAAATACTATGGAACAGGTTAATTGCGAGTACTAAACTCATCCGTACCTTTCATTTTTTCTGTCGTCAAGTACAGAGTCAACAACTTCGTGTTCGGCCGCTGATAAAACCTCTATGCTCTCCAGTGTCATCAAGTCCTATCAATATAAACAATCAAGTAACATCAACTCCTATTAATATAAACAATTAACTAACTCACCACTGTTCAGAAATTTAATTTGCAAAGTACATAACACATCCTTATGCATCTAAAATTGGTGAAGCGATGTCTAACCCGTGAACGGAACCGCTTGTCCAACCTGTGCAGTTTGGACAGGACTTTGTCCGAAATCTGCAACACAAGTGTACAACATTTGTTACTGCAAACTTGCACTAGAATCACAAATATTAAAATACAACACAAATAATGGTTCAATTATGATCAGTAATGCTGTCGGCATCAATTGGTAATGAAACATACGAAAGGTGAAGTGATGTGGCGACTTGGGAATTTTTCGGCAGTAAGTCAAGTACTCATTTTGCTATCGCTGCACGAATGCATATCCCCTACGTCTGTCGCTTCAACACCTCTTCCTCTTCCTCTTCCTCTTCCTCTTCCCTTTCGTGTGCCTGTTACAATTTGTCCCGCTCCCAATGTTTGGGCAACCTTACCAGCAGAAGGATGCACATTGTCTGCTTCTCCTCGCATTGGTGGCAACGTTTGCAAATCATCAAAGGCAGATAAACTCTGTTGTGCAACGTTCTTGATGGCCAGAAACTGAACCGAAAGAGATTTGCTTTCTTCGCTTGTGTATGTTTCCTCCAACGCAAGGCCACGGTTGTTGTGCATGTCCCTAACTTCTTGGATGGTACGCAACTGTCCATTGTGCATATCAATTATCTCATTCGACAACATTCCATTCACATAATTGTCCTCCCAATCCACCCCCTGTAAATCTTGAACATTACCCTCATTTGGGCTACCATAATAATTTGGGAAGACCACGCCGCCATCATGCAACTCGACTCCCAGGGTAGGGTCAAAACCCTTTTCCTCTGCGCGAGGCAATTGTGCTGTTTCCAATAAACCTGCCAGCACTTGCTGCATCATTTGCTTCATTTCAGCAATATGTGTCTGTTCATTAAACGGTTGTTTGCCAGACAATATAGCTGCAACCAGTTCGTTCAGCATTCCTTTCAGTTCAGCAATGCTGGAGGATATGTTAATGTTACAATTTCTTTCATTTGACTCCACCTAATCACACAAACACATACATTAACTTACTACCATATTTCATCTCCAAGTAACCTCTGTGAACTGTGCGAAGCATGTGTACTGATTGCTTTTGCTTACCTTTGCATTGTCAACAGCTTCCTTCCCTCGGAAATTGAGCAACATGTCCCTTATTTCCGCATTGCTGTGAAGCACTTGCTTCATGGTTTCCTTGAGTTCACCAATGTCGGTCTCAACCTTGCTCAAACGAACATCATCAATTCGTGGTTTCTGTTTGTTATTGACATGGTGTGTGTCAATTGCGTCATCAATGTCGTTGATTTCCGCTTTTGTTGGAGGAAACTCCACCTGACATAATTGTCAAATCGGGATTCAAATCATAAATGAAAATGGTAATGCACTGAATCGTACATCGATCTCAACTGTGAATCGTAAAGTTTCGGTCTGCTTTCTTAAGTTGCACACAACGTATGTGTACACACTTTACATATTAAATATATCTAATAAAAATTAATTACTCCATTTGTGTGAAATGAAAAAAAATTTTTGTTGTAAATGATGCTCATCTGGTGTGGATAAAAACTTCAGTCGATCCCATGTTTACCACTTTACCTTTTCCCAATTACATAAACAAAGAGAAATTTTCAATTACGAACTAACAATAACTGAACGACAATGTTTTGACCTTTTTACAAGGTTAAAAAACCAAAATCTTGAAGCTTTTCCAAAAATCTGACTTCAGGGCTTAACCAAAATTCATTTCATAACGGAAGTAGTACATAAAATTGAATTTGTAAGGCTACAACATCGTCCACATGGGAACTTAATGTTTTCGCCCCAAAAGTTCGAGTATTTCAGAGTAAATAGGGAGGGACAAACTGAAAATATGACATACGCTAAGGAATGCGTCACTGTTTGTCACTGCTTGTCACCTAGTCATAGGAACACAAATTCTGTCTGTCACCGTTATCCATAACACAGGTGGGGCAATGCTGTCAAATGTGCAGAACGAATGGGTTGATTACCTCATGTTGCTGCAACATTTGCTTCCTTCCCATACGTCGCCTCGTCTCCCGTATTTCGGCATCACCCCAATCATTTAGCCGAGGGATGGAGCGTGTAGTAGCCGACGTACTCTTACAGGGAGGGGCAAAACGATCCAAGTAAAATAGCTGCATTATAAGGGGGAAAACATATTTACTATACACTTCCGAGCAAAATAATCCGTATTCGTTAACAATGCATACAACTTACAACACAATCATATGTATGTGTTTATGTGTCTCGATGGCAGAATCCCCATGCAGCTTTCCGGTTAAAAAGATAAGCTTTTCGTGGTTAAAAAAAATGTGGCCCGTACAGGTATATTTGTCATGCTGTTCAATAACAGGTAAGTTTGTAGTTCGCAACGACTGCCATTTTATTGAACCATATGCACAGCAATGGATGAAATATGTAATCGGCATGGTACAAACAAACAACGGTCGATTACGTTACCATTAGAAGGAAAACACATCCAGTTGCCTCGCGCTGAACTTTCATCTTATACTTCCAAACACCTTTGACAAGGAATTGTAGTGTCACCTTTGCCCAATTACATGCCCCCATACCGGTCACGTCCTTCACGGCATGAACGAACGACATGCTCAAGTCGGTCATTGTGGTAGGACACAACACGGCCCCCAACACATACAGCGCAAACTTCCGCCGAAACTCGTCATCCGCACCATCACTCTCAGTCAGATAAACTCTCAACTGGTTCAAAGGAATGATTCCCTTAACAGCTCCAACCACTTCGTAGATATTGGGATATGCATCTATTGAACCAGTGAACTGCACGTCATTGCCTTCTGACCGTATACCCAATAAGACATGCACTTCCTCACAGGTGAGCCTCAGGTGACGGCCATGAACAGTCAACGAACATGTGTCGGGATCGAAGTTCTGTACCAACCATTGGCACATGTTGTGATCTATACGGGTACACTTTAACCCGAGGAGGCCACCGAACCCAATATCAATGACTGCCTGCTTTTGTGCTTCGTTACAGCGGTTCACGATATCAACAATTGCCTTCAATGATATGCGGACTTGCATTTTACTCTGCAATGTTATTAACGTGAACATTAATACAAAAAATTAACCAACATTGTGTCGATAGCAGGTCCTCCCCAAATGCAGTTACGAAAACACTAAGCACGTAAGTACCTTTGCAGATTTCTTTGCAACTTCTTCGCCCAGTTCCTTGGCACTTGCCTTAGCCATGTCCTGAAACCTCTTCTTCTCATCACAGGGGAGTTCCTTCCACCTTTCCCCAATATCCTTTCGGCTCTGTAAGTGTTACACCACCGTGACGCACATACAGGACAAATAGGAGCTGTAAGTCCAAAATAATTGTCACCAAAAGTTGTATCACTCGCAATGTGTGCACATTTTCTGGTATTTACATATGTTTCCACATACAAATTACTATTTCGCACACAGTTGAAATAAGAACGGACATGGAATTTTACAAATAATCGGAGTTTATAAGAACATGCAATATGGCGTCTATGACTGCTGGAAATCGTTGAATGCGACACAATAGAAGCACATGACTGGTGTGCGCATGGAATAGAAGTCCATACTTTGCTATCACAGCAGTCACGTGTTTCCATCACGGTACTCTACTTATTACATGTCTGCACACTAACCATATTCGGTCCGGGGTTGTCTGCTTCTCGTCTTTCCTTGAATTGTTGCTGGCTGCAACCATTGTCAATTTCGGCATAAGTATATGTTAGATATGGATGGATATATATACATATATGTACACAAATCGCAAGCATTGACATTTAGGGACCAATTTTTGACACAAACAAATTTTGTCCCAACTACATAATAATGCATCCGTAATGTCCAATTTTGGTTGCTAAAAATATAAGAGTAATATTAGAGATCATGACAATAATATCATGAAATGTATCATGAAAATTTTTTATCATTTGATTAGCATTGATTAGTGTATGGTATTTTATTGTGTGTATAATCCAAAGGTGGAGAATCTTTCATGATCATATTCATGATATTATTTTCATGATTCCTAGCATTACTCAAAATATAATAACCACATCATTTCTGCAACAACAATTATAAATGGTCCAAATTATTTTGGCCCTTACTTTTGGTCTCTAAAACCTTAATTTCTTGTGAGTACAAATAGAAATGTGCACAGGCGCAAGCTATGAGTTGAAAATATGTAATGCAGAATTGTGCAAAAATACTGTCACACGTTTCTGACGAGAGGGATTCGTACTGTGAGCCGCTTTGAAGGACACGGATCGAACCTGTAAAAAATAAATGGTCCAACTGGCCGCTTTCGACGAGGGGGCTCGGTAATGTCAACCCTTTCGATTCGTGAACCTTTGCCACTTGCCTTCAATGTGTTCCTTTGCCTGTAACAAATATCAGCGTAAATGAAATTTTGTTCAAGGCCAAATTACATCGGTGGTATGTACGTTTTGTGCATTCTATCATCTTCGTCGGTTAACTTTAAAGTTAGTCAATCTTGCCTTGCCATTTAAAAAGTTGTGCCATTTTCGTGAAAATGGTAACGTCGTTTTCCGTTGTCATCGAAAATTATGAACTGAAGTGGTTTAGTATAACTCAGTGAATTATGGATTTCACAAATTCTCTCCGCAGAATACGCAACATGTGCCCTATGTGCACATATTCTGGTAACAAATCGACACAGTTTTAATCCATTACACGCAATTCATGGTGCAATTTGAGGCTATCGCAAATGTGTCAAACTCAAATCGCACAACCTCGTGATGGCAGTACATAACGGCACAATATGCCATACACGAACAGACCGTGGTATTTAGTAGGTACAGGAAACATAACCTTGCAAACCTAACCGTATGAAATACTGAACGACATAAACTCACAGTTGCTTCGCATTGTCTGACATGTCGCCCACATCCAATTACGATATTTCCTGCAAAGAATTTAATGCAATATTCCTAAGGATGCAGAAAGAACGTTACTCCGAAATTGTAACAAAACGAATTTGACTGTCAACAACTTACAATCAACGGACCATTGAGTCGTACGTACATTGTACGAGTGGTACTTTTCGTGTATTTTCAAGTACGATATGTTGTGGTTAATTTATGCAGATATGGCATGCCACTGTTTTATGAAAATTAATTGCCCATATGTTGTACTCGTTTTATAGCATTTACGACTTGAAGCCAGAATCAACAACCAATGCGCACACTTGGAACAGGGCCACATCGAACATTCAACCCAACAGCACCCATACGCAACTTACCTTCATGCAGAGAAATAAAAAACCGACTGCACTGCTGAACGAAGACCGTTTGTCACTATGGAACTCGTCAATGGCAATATCAGTTTGTGACCCGTGTAGTTTGTATACCTAATCGTACGTCTGGTTTCAATGACCTAAGGAGGAACAGTTTATTAGTTGAGAAATGGTAATGTCGTGCGAGTGGAACACAGTAGGTCATAATAATAATGTGCTCCGAAATAAAAAATAGACAGACTCACACATGCCCGAGAAAATGATGACTGTTACCGTCGGCGACCTGGCGCAGTCGAAATGGAGAGACAGAGAGAGAGTGTGTTACTGGAGGTGGACAGCAAAACCGAAATGGAGAGAGAAGGAGGGACACCAAATGTGGGAAATGGAAATGAGTTGGTGAGATTAGAAAGGCTACGGCATGTGGGTCATCATGAAAAGTACTGCATCTGTGGGAAGCGCTGTCTGGCGACTTTGGTTTTTGTTCCAAATTTGGGAGGGAAGCGGAAACGTACGTGACACTACATAAGGCGAAGTTGGCAAGTTGGAAAAAAAAACCAAAAAGTCAAACAGTTATTACTATTCACAAAAAGTCAAAAATTACGGCAACACAACTCTGAATTATAATTTTCCCTTACACATTAATTTATACAATTTTGTAATACACATTTTTTCATGAAAGTCAAAAAGTTAACCCAAACATCTATATTTTTCTTCCTCATTTTTTTCGTCCACAAAGACAAAAATTGCATTTTTTTAGTCCAATTTTTTTTTCCTCACTTTTTAAATAAAAATAATTTTTCTTTTTTACTTTTTGTGAAATATGGGTTCCGTTTGCGTTGGGGGTTGAAAGGATGTGTGTGAGAGGTGATATGACTTAAAATAATGTGATTGAAGTCAAATTACTGAGTTTTTGACTTTTGGCTTTTTGTAAACATGCCAAACCAGCCCTACAAGGTGGTTACGAAGTTGCTATTTTTATGTTATTTAAGTATTTTCTTATTTTTTAAATTAAATTTTTTGTGTTTTCAAAGTAATAGATTTTGTTGTACTTGGATATGATGTTTGTGATAGGAAATTTGCACTGATTATATGTTTGACGTGCCAATTTATGTTACTATTAATTATTTTTGCTGATTTTTTTTGTTTTTGTTTATTTTTCAGAAACGAGGCGCAGCGTAAGGTAGGGGAATGCGAAGTTAAATTTTCGGCCTAGAAATTAAAATTAAAATTTCGTACAGGCCGATGAATAAAAGTTCGTCAAGGGTAAAATTTCGAACCGACTGGTCAACGGACAATGTATCGCGCGACTAACAGTCGCGCGGATGACAATCCCCGTTTATGCAGGGCGCACAAACAGGGCAAACTGTGTGAATGATGATACAATGGATGGTGTAACGCCCTCAAAATAATACATAAATCCCATTATATTAGACATGCAATGGTATAAAGAAATCAACAGCTTTTCATTCATCAGAGTAATTCTTACAACAGTATTACATGTTAACAACAAAAGCAAGTGCCCTATAGGCTTACAGCTTTCCAAGTTCACACTTGGTTTCACAAAAGAAGAGTGCTAACTCTATACAAAATAAGCCCGTGGCTTGATGTACATGTAATACAACAAAATAATCAAAAACTAAGAGTCTTCAACTCCCACATCCATCCAAGCTATGTCCCTGGAGGTGGCATGCTACCCGTACCTGAAAATGGTGTCCCATATAGGGTGAGCCAACGCCCAGTACAGATATGCTAAACACAATATGAGCAATAACTAAGACATCAGCAGTTCATACATGTTCGATTACCATAAACCAATCCGTGACACATTTCCGTTACATGACCACAATATTCATATCTCATTTCATTTTCCGTTTCTCATCATTTTCTAAATTTGACATCGACGGCTCAGAACCTGGCCAACCACTTATAAGGGACAGTGACTCATGTTAGACGCTTCCCGTTTTACAATAGATAAACATACTAGTTGTATCAACATCTGAACAGATAAGCATACAAGCTGTTTCCACATTTCAACAGATAAGCATATTAGCTATATCAACACTTCCAAAGATAAGCATATGAGCTGTATCAACACTTCCATAGATAAGCATATTGGCTATATCAACACATTAACTGACAAGCATACGAGCTGTATCAGTGGAGTCCATCCCCTATCTCCTTCCAATCAACATCCGGTTTAGAGGTCCATCCCCTATCTTCCCCCTAAACCGTGGAGTACATCCCCTATCTCCTCCCACACACACACTGTATATACATATAGGTCATATACACAATCAATCAATACATAACGTTAATGTATTCTATCAGCCGTCATACTCGATGACGTAACCAATCGATTAGTTTTAGTTTGGCTAATCATCATGCATCCGACGCTCGAGCGGCCAATCCCCCGTTCGAGCGTCGGATGCACACTCCCAGCACATTTGCAGACAGGTTCCCCGCTCGAGCGCTCAACTCCCCGCTCGAGCGACACACACAAACTCCCGCTCGAGCGGCCAATCCCCCGCTCGAGCGTCCAACACTACACAGGAAATACTGGATGGGTGTATTCCCCGCTCGAGCGCCCAAATCTCGGCTCGAGCGGACAAGCCAAAATCTGGGCAACTAGACTTGGTTCCTAAGCTCAACCAACCAGTTCCAAATTTAGGATAACAGGGAAGTACAGTAAGTACATTACACAGGATCAAAGGGGCGAAACCAACAAATCTATATAACAAATCGAGCGAATCATAATCCCAACGTATTATGAATACACAAATATTGTGCATTGCATTGGATAGTGTTGTTCGGCCCGTGGGGGCAATCAGGGGACCCGTTTTGAGAATCTGAATCAGTAAATGTGTACAGTTCGTCGCGTACTGCATACCTATGGAAAATCACGTTGACCGAATATCGAGAGCTATCTGATCGGAGTAGTTTTCTTTCAACTGTTAACTATAACACCATCCCATACTTTCTGATATCCGAAAATTGATTTTTAACAGGTATGATATACTGAATAAATCATAAAATATGAACGGTTCAGATTATCAAGATTGGGCCTAAAAGTAGGCCCAATCTCTCTGCAAGGACGGCCGCAAGGAGGGGCTTGCAAGGAGAGGATCCTCGTACGGGGAAAGGGGGTCCCAATCTTTCTTCATACAGTATTTTGTTAGTGATTTTTTGGGTTATGGACTAAAAATTAAAATAAACATTGTTTGGTTTGTTTTGGGGAGAGTTGTTTTTTATAAAAATTTTGGGGAGAGAGTTTAGAATTTTCTTTGGTTTGTTTGGTTGTGTATTTTGGGAGAGTTGTTTTTTTGGGAGTTTGGGATGATTTGATATTTTGGGAGAATTTGAGTAGATGTGTGTGAGAGAAAAAGTGATTGGGAAGGAGAGAGGAGAGAAAAAAAGTGATTAATTGATGCGTAAGAGAGAGAAAGTGATTTTGAAATGTTTTTCAGAAAAACTCAAACCAAACAATTTTTTAGAAATTTTTTTCTTCAAAACTCGTCTCCCAAATGCAAACCAAACAAAAATTTTCGTTTTCCCGCTCTGCTATACAGGTTATACAGAGTATACACCTTAATCTGATTCTACTTCGCGAGCCATAGCTCGACCGCGACCACCATCGGCTGTAGAGAAGGAATTTGTTGACGATAACGTGGGCTTTCAGGCCATAGATGAACCAGGTTCGTCCTCCAAACGCTGAAATCAAGAAGTTATGGTTGTGATTCACAAAATAGGTTTGAAATTTGGAAATTAGGGCTTCCAAAATTACTCATTGAAAATAGGGCTTCCAAAATTACGGCTTCAAAAATTACGGCTTTGAAAATTACTGTTATGCAGATAGATAAATGGTATGCTTGAAAAATGTGGCACATATTGTGACGAACATTTATGCATGTTAAAGTATACATTTTCCAGAACGTAGTATGAATACGCAGAAACTGATCCAACATAAAACGAAAGGATCACATCTTTGCAGAACATAGTATGATTATGCAGATTGATAATTAGTTGAATGAATGCATATAGTTGTGTAATTTTCAATGTGTGATTGATAATGTGATTTTGCTGAATTTGTTGTGAATCACACATGAATTGTTGTAATGAACTGCTATCAACTAATGTGTTAGCTGTGTGACTTGAATTAACTATTATCAACATTGATAACTATTATCAAACTGAACTTAAATGTTCATAACTATTACTGAGTTGTTGATAAGTATTTCAGTGTGGTTTGTTCAAAATCACATGTGTCATTTGTTCATAACTATTTCAGTTTGATAACTACTGAATCACAGTCTCCAACAATCTGCCCATAATCATTTCACGTCAGTATGATTTGTTGATAATAGTTGCTTAACATGTGTGATTGATAATTTACTTCACATTGAACTGATATGTTTGTAAAACTGCCATGTTTGTTCAGATTGAAAATGCTATGTGTGTAACATGTGTGTAATTAATCACAGATGCTATGTTTGAAACCGGTATTTGTTCAGTTTCAAAATGCTATGTGTGTACATTGAGCTGCGATGTCTGTTCAAATGCTATTACCAGTTTAGTCTGTGTAACCTCTGTGCAAATGCTATTAAACATGGCAGTTTGAACAAATAGATGTTTTCAGTAAAGACACACTCTCTCCCTTAAATTAAACTAGACCTGCTATTAACCCCATCAAACAGAAGCATAGCAGAGCACTACAACTTTGTCATGTATGCAGATTTAAAACATGGCTTCTTCTTCTAACATTAGCAACATAAGAATACAAACGAGGCTATGCAATTGGGGAAGAACCGCTGCCATACGTATTGTCAGAACAATGAGAATGGAAATGAAGGGCGTTTGTTCTTTGTTTGCCCATCAAAATATGTAAGTATGTATTGGAAATTTTAATCCTTTAGTAGTGACAGCAATATTTGTCGTATTCAACTAACTGATTGTCATGCATTGTAGAGTACCACTCCCACTCCCCATTGCAATTACTTCAAGTTCGTGGCTGAAGATGATGAAGACGTTACGTCCAGAATCCCTTCCAACACTAGAGCTGGTGATGCTTTAACAGTAGAACACTTCAACGATGTAAGGACGAGGCTTCATGACTTTGGAAATGACCATGGTCGAAGGCTTGAAAGGATAGAACATATTATCAAAGCGATGGTGTATTTCATTGTATTTTCTATCATTTTGTACTTGATCATGTAACTTTTGTACTTCTTTGTATTTTGGGAAATTGAATGGAAGTTTGTACCAGTTTTTGTTGTATTGTACTTCATGATGTAAGTAATGTTTATGGAATGAATTTTATTATGATGTAACTTATGTAACTTACTTAATAGTTTTGTGGAATGAATTTTATTATGGAATGAATGTACGGAATGAATTTTATAAGTTATTACGATGTAACTTATAATGTTATTCTGTAATGAATTTTGGGAAACGTTGGTGTCATTGTAAGAGCTTTGTGGATGCTATTTGGCAGATCTGCGGACGAATTTTGTGGATGGTATGTGGATTCATTTTTGTGGATGCTATGTGGATGAATTTTGTGGATGCTTTGTGGATGACTGAATTTTGTGGGTGCATTGTCACTTATCTGTGGCCTGTTATCTGTTGCAGGTTCTTTTATCTGGGTGCATGAATTTTGGTTGTAATGAACAACTTCTGTTATCTGTTGCAGGTTTGTTTGTAATTAACAGATTTGGCAAATCTGTTATCTGTCAACTAGTATCTATTTGTCAGTTTTCTATGGGCTCAACTATTATCTGTTAGCAAGTTGAAAGCAGATATAGAATGCGTCGTACATTTCTTCACCATCGTGCTGACTTCTTCATTAATGAATATCAATACTCTGGTTCTGCATGGTCTATTGTATAATTTTTTGTTTGAAGGGTAGCTGATTAGTTCATAACAATGCACAACGGGAGACAAATTGCTAATGCACAGGTTGACCCCATGGGGTATGCTTCCACACAACGGTTGTGTTTGAAAAAACAAAACATTATGTGGCCATATTGATGTTAGAGTGCATGACACCGTTGGCCGGCTGTGCACAATTTTTGTTTGCAATTACAGGTTGTGATTCCAGTCAATGATTCCGACACTTAAACCTTATTGTCCATATTGAACGATTCACAAACATGAAGTAATCAACAAAACATAGGTTAATGATAGTTTTTGATATCGGTCATTGACATTACAAAAAAATTACCTTGTCATCGTACCAACAAAAATCATAAGACATGTTTTAGTTGAGGACGGTGACCCAAAAAAATACCTTCAACAAAGTGGACATGATGAAGACATTAACGCATGCACCGTTGCAATGGTTAGCAGAGTATGACGGTCTGTTAGTTTGTAAGTCGTTTATTTTCGCTCGACGATGCCAGCTTACAAGACTACGCTTACTATGTCATACACATGTCCAGGTCTGCTAATCCTCGCTCAAATCAACAACCTCGGAGTCTGAGTAATCTGAAAGGTCAGGGTCCGACACCAGTGCAGGATCCTCCATTATAGCCTTGATCGCAGATGCCGGGTTCGATCCATGTATCTTCGACTCTGCCTTTGCGTCCTCTATCCGTGAGTTCCTAATGAGTCGACGAGTCATCTGATCAACCTCACTTTGCAAACGATGCCTAACTTGGGAGTCGCTGACATGAGGGAATTGCCGTTGCATTTCAACCGACCGGGCTTTTGTGACCTTCAGAAAAGCACATCGACAGTGGTGTTCACACTAAACTCGTTTGGCAAACAGTGAAACTGGAATTCCAAAATACTTCCCCAGGCAAGCATCTTGTATTGGGGTGCAGTTGTAATCCCGTAGAAGTTCAAAACTCCACAGTGGGAACCCTGTTTCAAAAAAACGTCGATCATCGAAGGAATCGATATACCCACCTGCATAATCCAATTCTGGTGACTTCGGTCGGGAGCTGTCAGCCATTGCAAGTGATTGTCCACGACCGCGTTTACCGTGGTGTGCATCCATAGGTGTGAAGGTTCTTGATTGAGTCCAACTTTGTTTTCGCAAGTTCACGAAGAATACATGCACGCAAAAACAAACCCAAATGCAAAGGAAACAACACTGGTTGCAAACTTTTTTGTGGTTGGTTGTAAATGTTAAATTACCTTAAACCCGTAGTCATTAATACGTTGGTGGTAGGTTTAAAGATGTGAACACACTTATTGTTGTTTGGTGGCAACACCTACCCCAAACTGCGTAAAAGCAACTTACTAACTGCGGGTATTTCATTTAATAGGTTGGGTGCAGTTGGAAAGGCATATGTATCTGATAAGAGCAATTTTGCTAACCTTTATGGATGAGTACACATGTAATTGGGTTGGGGCACAAATACAAATGAGGAATGTGAATGTATGATGAACTGTGGGTGTGGAAATCAATGACAGTGGGATAGTACTAATGGAAGGTGCAATGCATGTGTGTTGGAAATGCCAAATAATGGACGATCAGGGGCACTGAACGGATGACTTGGTGCATGCAAGAAGGAACGAATTTTTGCAAGATGAATTCGGCCAGTTTGAGAAATTAATACAATGTATGTCACAATGCATGAGGTCTTCTGCAAACATACAAGTCATGTACCATATATTACAAATACTTACAGCATAGTGTTGTGTAATATTATGAATCTGTACATTCCTTTAAAAAAGTAGTCAGTAAAATAAACCATACACATATTCCTACAAAATGTCTGATTCGAACAAGATTGAAGCTATTGTTGAAGCTCATGTTGCTCCTGTATTCGAGCAGATGCAAGCTATCTACGAAAGGCTGAATGAAGTGGACACACGGTTGTCAAGTTTGGAGCGGCAAGTCGGCGCTATCAAGCAGAACGTTGATTGGCTGACCGATGAGAAATTGGCAGCGGACGAAGCGAAGTCTGATAAGACAATGGATGAGGACAGTCAATCAGATAGTACGGACAACTCTTCAGAAGACGCTGCTGATGATGCAGCAGATATGTAGATTTGATTTCTTTCTTTTTTAACCTTCCCTGTAAGCCATGAAAGTTTTGTTTTGGCTGGAGTCATATGTGCTAATGGGCTGATATATAACCTACCTACGAAGAGTATTGAGTTTTCATTCATAATGTGGTTTCTTTCATTTTTGAAAATTAATTTTCCCTTTTTCGTAATTAAATTATAAATTAACTTCGGCAACAAAAGCAGCCGTAAATTATATACAGTTACAGTCGTATTCATCCGAACAAGAAACATGCGTAAAGAAAATAGTACTAAGTCAGCAGCCACATCGACATGTTTGCTCCATGTTTACATTTGACTTGCACTTTGCAGTTAGTCCATATTTACATCGTCCAGCAAAAACAATATTGGGGAGCCATAAATAACATCCATATTGAAATCAAACAATAAAAAATTAGTTAAGTCCTATTGCCACCCAAATTACTGGCGTACTGGCAGCCCAATCCCATCACTGGCCTAGCTTGTGGCATTGCTTATATGAAGGCACTCCCGGTACTCTGCGATCTTTGCATTATTGACATCCATAACGATGTCAACCAACAACTTATGACGCACACAGGGAGCGAACTTTGTACAAAAAGATCATCAGACAAATCAGTTAAAATTGCAGGACATACAAGGAAGGATTTGATTGACAAATGGAAATTAAGCGGTAGAATGTACCTTGTGTGGACCGGGGCTTAAATCAGATTGCTGCATGAATTTGATGACGAACATCCCACAGTCAAACGTGCTACAAAAATAATTTCATATTAAAGTTGGTCGTCAATACTTAATAGGTTCGTTAAGTCAGTCATGCAGCATAGACATTAATGTGAGGGAGGGATTGTGGATTACTCGTCCAGTTGTTGTACTGGTCTCTCATCTAACATGCAGAGGTGAAAGCTACCGCACCGTCTGTAACATAATCATTTCGAAAGTGTAGTTGCAGCAAGTCGTGCATAGTTTGAACCTGTTCCACAAGGTTGAAGTTGGTTTACGTAAAGGATGTTCAAGTTTTTTGTAGTGTTCAGAAATGCACGAGAAGGACATACCAAAATTTTAGCCGTATTTAGCTTCCTTTTGTTCAGTCGGTTGGATGGGACCGAGGTCGAATAGGTAGGCTACACGGTTCCACCATATCAATTTTAACGCACAACCAATGCACTCCTCTGTAATTGAAAGGCATGTAAATCTACACGTAAACACAACGGCAGACCTTGTTTAGAGGCCAGGTAAACATGTAATGCCTTTCATATTTTCGTTTTAATATAACGGGAATGAACATTGATATTACCCTCTGGCATGCATCAATCGCAGCAGTGTATCTGTCATGTCCGAAAAATGATGTGACGATATGTTCATGGTGTGCAGAGGTTGCATATCTTTATTTTAGAATCAAAGTCTGCATGTGTAATGCATAAAGGTCATTGACGGAAACATTTGTCAAAATATGTCATACACAATACACAACGTAGCTTTAAACACTTACTTACCGATAGATATACGGGAAAGAACCAATCAGTGTGCCTCCCGTCATTGTGTAAATCCCTCTGTCGATTAGTCAATTGCACCACCACCAAGTTGATTGGCTGGAACATTGTATGCAAAGGACACAAGGCAAGTTGATTAGAAAGGTTTCTGAGTTCAGGGGTGCTGAAAAACGCAGATTCATATTTGTGCAGCCAACACTTACAGTGTCGGATAGCCAGGACTCTGGTTTGAGCGTGCGCATGTCACGCCGGGTGGCAACTTCACATGGCCGTCCATGAAGATTCATGGAAACAACAATGTCCCCTACAAGCAAAAAATGATCCTTAGAACGATAGTTATTTCACAGTGGACTGTCATTTAAAATTTGCAATTAGTAAATGAAACAATACATTTCATTTTTGCTATCGTCAAATACATAGTTAAGAAGTTTTTGTTCCTCCGCCGATAACAACCCTTCGCTGTCCAACATCGTGAACGAGTCCTACAAAAATAAACAGCCAACTAACCAGTACACATTTCATAAAAAAATTGAAGCTTACATTACACAGGTCGGTAGTCATAAAAAACAACGTGAAATGATGTAAAAACTGTGAGCCTCAGAGTTTTCCCAACTTGTGATGTTTGGTGCGGAGTTTGTTAGAAATGTGTACTAACATATGGCAGCAGTCATAACTACAAACATGCAATTCTTTGACAACTAGTACAATACAACACAGCTGATTGTAAAATTAGCAAAACATTATTGATGTGGGCATGAATTGGGTATTCAGAACTTATGGGGCATGAAAGGCAGTATTTGTACCTTGTTCACATTGTCCACACCATCAACATCCACAGGTGAACTGATGTCGTCAACTCCACTATTTGTTTTGCTATCGATGCACAATTGCATATCCCCACCTCAGTGGGCTTGACTCCACTTCTGCGCTTTTTTCCTTTTCCTTTTCTTTTTCGTCTTCCCTTTGCACTTCCTGTAACGATTCCAGTTGCTCCCAATGGTTTGCAAGCTTAGTAGGAGAAGTATGCACATCGCAACGCCACGTTCCTTCACGCCCACTGACTGAAGGTCATGAGTGTATTTATCTTCAGTTTCATATGTTTCCCCTGACCGAAGGCCTCCCTTTTTGTGTTTGTCCCCACCTTCTTCAATGTTCAGCTTGTGCCCATCATGCAAATGACTTTTGTCCCTTGCCAAGGTTCCCTTCAAAATCTGTTGTTGGTGATCCACCCCTTGTACATCTGAAATATTACACTCCATTGGGTTAACTTCGTCAGATGGTTTGACCACGCCATCGTCATGCGCCTCGACTCCAAGAGCAGGGTCCACACCCTGTTGGGGCCACGCCTGCCGGTTGCGGTGTAGAGAATATACCTTCGATGAAGTCGTGTAGCATTTGCTTCAGTTCACGTAAATTGGTTTGTTCAGTGAACGGTTCGTTGCAGCCCAAACTGAAACGTTGAAGCAGTTGCTTCAGCATTTCCTTCAGTTGAGCAACATTGGAGGAGAGGTTAATGATACACACATCATTGCCCTTCCACCTAATCATACATACACATTCGTGAACTTAGTCTTAATAAACCATCTTCAAATGATGTGGCTTAACTGTGTGAAAATTGCGTAATGCTTGGATGGATTACCTTGTCATTTGCCACAACTTGCTTGGCTTCGAAATGTCGCAACATCTCCATTAAATCTGTTTGGTTGTGGAGAACTTGCTTTATCATTTCCTTCACTTCGCGAATGTCGGACTCCAAATTGCTCATACGGACTTCATTGTACTGTCCTTTTTGTTGGTTCTCGACATGGCATGCATCTATGTCAGCATCATCCGCGTTACTGGAATCAAACTCCACCTAATCATAGAAACGCATAAATGAAGTCTGACATTGTATGTTGAAGACAAGTGGGTCGATGGTGTAAAATGTGCACAGTGGTAGGAGTGCTTACCGCAATTGTTGGGAATTTGTGCTTCCTTCTCATACGTCGCAACGTCTCCCGTATTTGGGTATCACCCAATCATGAAGCCGAGGTGTGGACCGTGTCGTAGCCGAGGTCAGACAAACACAATCAAGGTACAACAGCTGTGGACATTAAGGGGCACACCATAATTAAGTTGTTCTTCCCAGAAAAATGAACTATATTCAGTAACAATGACATTCATTATTCTCAATTTTGCAGCGGAACGTATATAGAATACCGATTTTGTTGAGGATGCTGTCAACTTTATAGGCACATATCATGCAATGTTTTTTGGGGAAAAAAATGTACAGCACACCAACGACTTTATTGATGAAACCAAGGAAAAAAAATTATGTTCATGTTCCCCTCTTCGCAACCTAGTTTTAATTGGTTCCTCCATTGAGGTTCGGCATACTTTTTGCCCTGTACTCGTTGTTCTTAAATTCATGACGGTACTGGCAGAAAATATATTTCTGCGAGTGCCATACTTGGTCAGGAAGAGTGTTGTTTGTCGTACTTACAAAGCAGGTACCATTGTATGTCCTAATGAAGGCCAATTTGTTGAACCATGACAGAACAATGCATGAAACACATGAAGGGGGGAATGGAAAAAAAATCAAGTTATTGGCATACCATTAGCAGGAAAACACATCCAGTTGCACTGCGATGACCTTTATACTTGCGAACACCGTTGTGAAGGCATTGCAGTGTCAACTTTGCCCAATTACAAGCTCGCATACGATTCACGTCCTTCACGGCATGAATGAACGATGGATTCAAGCCGGTCATTGTGGTAGGACACAACATGGCCCCCAACACGTACAGCGCAAATTTCCGCCGAAACTCGTCCTCCGCACCATCAGTCTCGGTCAGATAAAGTCTCAACTTGTTCAAAGGAATGACTCCGTTAACAACTCCAACCTCATCGTAGATATTGGGATATGCTTCTAATGACCCAGCCAACTGCACGTCATCGCCTTCACACCGTATTCCCAATAAAACATTAACTGCCTTACATGTGAGCCTGACTTGACAACCATGAACATTCAATGAACTACTGTCAGGATCGAAGTTCTGTACCAACCATGCGCACAAGTCGTGATGTATACGTGTACACTTCATCCCCAGGAGGCCAGCAAACCCAATGTCAATGACTGTCTGCTTTTGTGCTTCGTTGAACCGGTTAACTAGCTCAACAATTGACTTCAATGATATATGGAGTTGGCTTTTACCCTGCACATTTTTTACCCTTACATTAATACAAAAATACAACCAACAATGTCAGGAAAGCAGGACCTAGCCAAATGCATTTACGAAAACATGAAGTACGTAATGACCTTTTCAGACTTCGGTGCAGATGGTACAACTTTGGCGTGTTCCTCAGCGCTCGCCTTAGCCATTTCCGCAAACCTCTTTTTCTCATCAGAGGGGAGTGCCTTCCACCTTTCCCCAATCTCCTTTCTAGTCTTTAACCAAGTAAATGACAGGCGTACAAGACAAGTAACAACTATGAGTCCAAAATTACTTTAAGTAGAACTTTATGCCAAACGCAATCCGCGTGCATTGTTGGTAATTAAATAAGATTGCAAATACAAATAACAGTTGCAGCAAAAAGTCAGCGACAAAACGTAGCTGGACTTTTACAAAGAATTGAAATTTACAAAAACAATAGGAAGGTGACCTTATTACATGCTACAATCCTACAAACGTGAAACAATCACAAGGCCACTACGACCATTCAATACAACATGTGGATAGCAACCCAGCGATATGTTTCCATCATAGTGTATTATAGAGAATACAGATTTCGACACTCACCATTTTTTGTCCAGTGTAGTCTGGCCCTTGCATTTCCTTGAATTGTTGCTGGCTGCATGCAAGCATCGTGAAGCTTATCATCAGTAAATCTTAAATATGAATACATATATATATGCAAGTTTTTATGTCAAGCTGGCCCCAAAATCGGCATAATACAGCTTTCGTACATCCGGGAGTGAATCGACACCAATTTAAACATTTTCAGACATGCGGAACAAAACCAATTTCAAACATCACAAACTGAACTTCGACGAGGCGCGTAATTTCAGTACGAAAAATGTAATTCCATATTGTCAAAATAAACAACTAGTACCTGTAACAAATGAATGGTGCAACTGGCCGCTTCCGACAAAAGCCAGCAATAGTGTCAGACATTTGGATTTGTTGTTCGGCAATTGTCTTCAATCTTTTCCTTCCCCTTTATGAAAGAGCAAATCATACAAATTAGATTGAAGTGAAAATTACAGGGGTGGTGTACACATTTTGTCCGTTGTCTAATTTGGATCGATGCACTTTAAACTACCTAAATTCTGACAGTCCATTTCAAAATTCCTGGACATTTTCGGTCAAATTGCTAATGCCGTTTGTGATTTTTAAAACAAAGATTGTAATGTCAATTGATTGAGATTATGTAAGTTCAGTAAAGTTATAAGTTGACTACAACAAAAAGTACAGTTGGCACGTATATGCATATTTTCTGATACAAAACAGCGAAGAGTTGTAATCAAATGGACGTAATTGAAACAAAAGTTCAAAATTGATGCTGCAAAGCGAGGCCATTCAAAATTTGTGGAAAACAAATAACACAAACACAAAAGTACACGGCCTGCTGTAAGAATTGATCCGGAAAAAAAATCAGCATATTCCTTGGTGATCGATTGCGTTTGTTTACAAACATATGTACGAAACCAAGTGGTAGGAAGTCTTTAAGGAGAAAACTAACATTGTTGGTGCGAGGTGACCAATATCCATCAGATGCAATGACGACAACTCCTGCAAAGTATTCGAATCAATATTTACAAGAACACAAACAAACGGCTGCAACATGTGGCTGTTAACCTCAAAATTTTACGTAAACACAGATAACAACACGCAGAATTTCCCAAAACATATACAGATTTTGAAACAGACAAAAGAAAGGACAGACATCCAAATTTTGCATTTAGTTCACACAGCTTACAATTAAAATAATTATGTGTACAAGCGCTAAATGCATAATTTCGCAAATATTGCAGAGGAAGGACTACATTTTGTTTTCATTTACAGCTGCAGGACTACACGCACATACTTTTATGAAGGCCCGACTACAAAGAACACAGAAGCAATTGAACTATTTCATGACGGGGTTAAACAATCTGGACACGATTCCGCTGTCAGAGAAATTGGTGCTCATCCCAGCCACAAAAACCAGATGAAACCCCATCCAGTTGAGGGCTTCAATTTCCTACTGAGCAACTTGGTTGCAGAGAATCGAGGTGGCTGCATCCTGGCTCATGCTCCATTACCTTCGGGTGGTCAGACAGTGGGCAGATCAGAGAAGAATACTTTTCCGGGCGTACAAGCAAGTCTCATCGATTGTATGTGACAATGAAACAAGCAAGGAAATTGAAGCCCTGAACTTCATGGCTGGCCTTCCCAAGTCTCGTCAATGCCCTCTGTTTCTGTAGTTGACGTGTCTGTAGGTGAACTCTTTACGAGGGATATCAACTGTGCGTGCACATACAGTGTGCTCCCATCCCAGGTGATGTTCAACTTCTTAACGAAGTTGTTCAGTTCTTCAAGTTCACGAACTGTCGTAAGGGGGAGGTGAAGAAATTCAGAAAAGTCAAGAAGCCCAGGCAATTCACGAAGAAAATCTCATTCGTAGAAAAGGACAACCTTGCCTGTCATTGCACGCAACTTTTGAATGCCGGTTACCTTTCTCTTGAAGTTATCATCTTGCATATATATATAGCAGTTACATTTCAAGAGGAAGGTAGCTGTCATTCATGAGTTGCAGGCTGTCTGGACTTTATTGAGCAGTTTCATGAAATGCGTACTTTCAAGTGTAAGTTTTTTATGACCTTCGTACAGAATGAGAATGGATGGGTACGTTAGTAATATTTGTTGGCTTCTAGTGGCAGTCTACTGAGCAACTTGGTTGCAGAGAATCGAGGTGGCTGCATCCTGGCCCATGCTCCATTACCTTCGGGTGCTCAGACAGTGGGTAGATCAGAGAAAGGTAACCGTTTCCGGGCGTACAAGCAAGTGTCATCAATTGTACGTGACAATGAAACAAGCAAGGAAATTGAAGCCCTAAACTTCATGGCTGGCCTTTCCAACAACTTAAGCGGCTGGAGACGATGGCTGAAAACCAATACCTTCTCCTCGCCTGACTCGGACAAGGCTAACAGATTAAGGAAGAAGTTTGCCTTCAGTCCTTCTCTAACATCCAACTTTTGTAAGATGTGGTCCATCCGGGCATCGTCAATGCCCTCTGTTTCTGTGGTTGACGTGTCTGTAGGTGAACTCTTTAGGAGGGATCTCAACTGTGCGTGCACATACAGTGTGCTCCCATCCCAAGTGATGCTCAACTTCTTAACGAAGTTGTTCAGTTCTTCAAGTTCACGAACTGTCGTAAGGGGGAGGTGAAGAATTTCAAAAAAGTCAAGAAGCCCAGGCAATTCACGAAGAAAATCTCATTCGTAGAAATGGACAACCTTGCCTGTCATTACACGCAACTTTTGAATGCCGGTTACCTTTCTCTTGAAGTTATCATCTTGCATATATATATAGCAGTTACATTTCAAGAGGAAGGTAGCTGTCATTCATGAGTTGCGGGCTGTCTGGACTTTATTGAGCGATTTCATGAAATGCGTACTTTCAAGTGTAAGTTTTGTATGACCTTCGAGCAGAATGAGAATGGATGGGTACGTTAGTAATAATTGTTGGCTTCCAGTGGCAGTCTACTGAGCAACTTGGTTGCAGAGAATCGAGGTGGCTGCATCCTGGCCCATGCTCCATTACCTTCGGGTGCTCAGACAGTGGGTAGATCAGAGAAAGGTAACCGTTTCCGGGCGTACAAGCAAGTGTCATCAATTGTATGTGACAATGAAACAAGCAAGGAAATTGAAGCCCTGAACTTCATGGCTGGCCTTTCCAACAACTTAAGCGGCCGGAGACGATGGCTGAAAACCAATACCTTCTCCCCGCCTGACTCGGACAAGGCTAACAGATTAAGGAAGACGTTTGCCTTCAGTCCTTCTCTAACATCCAACTTTTGTAAGATGTGGTCCATCCGGGCATCGTCAATGCCCTCTGTTTCTGTGGTTGACGTGTCTGTAGGTGAACTCTTTAAGAGGGATCTCAACTGTGCGTGCACATACAGTGTGCTCCCATCCCAGGTGATGCTCAACTTCTTAACGAAGTTGTTCAGTTCTTCAAGTTCACGAACTGTCGTAAGGGGGAGGTGAAGAAATTCAGAAAAGTCAAGAAGCCCAGGCAATTCACGAAGAAAATCTCATTCGTAGAAATGGACAACCTTGCCTGTCATTGCACGCAACTTTTGAATGACCGTTACCTTTCTCTTGAAGTTATCATCTTGCATATATATATAGCAGTTACATTTCAAGAGGAAGGTAGCTGTCATTCATGAGTTGCGGGCTGTCTGGACTTTATTGAGCGATCTCATGAAATGCGTACATTCAAGTTTAAGTCTTTTATGACCTTTGTGCAGAATGAGAATGGATGGGTACGTTAGTAATAATTGTTGGCTTCCAGTGGCAGTCTACTGAGCAACTTGGTTGCAGAGAATCGAGGTGGCTGCATCCTGGCCCATGCTCCATTACCTTCGGGTGCTCAGACAGTGGGTAGATCAGAGAAAGGTAACCGTTTCCGGGCGTACAAGCAAGTTTCATCAATTGTATGTGACAATGAAACAAGCAAGACTGCCACTGCCTGGGCACAAATATTACTAACGTACCCATCCATTCTCATTCTGCACGAAGGTCATAAAAAACTTACACTTGAAAGTACGCATTTCATGAACTCGCTCAATAAAGTCCAGACAGCCCGCAACTCATGAATGACAGCTACCTTCCTCTTGAAATGTAACTGCTATATATATATGCAAGATGATAACTTCAAGAGAAAGGTAACCGTCATTCAAAAGTTGTGTGCAATGACAGGCAAGGTTGTCAATTTCTATGAATGAGATTTTCTTCGTGAATTGCCTGGGCTTCTTGACTTTTCTGAATTTCTTCACCTCCCCCTTACGACAGTTCGTGAACTTGAAGAACTGAACAACTTCGTTAAGAAGTTGAGCATCACCTGGGATGGGAGCACACTGTATGTGTACGCACAGTTGAGATCCCTCCTAAAGAGTTCACCTACAGACACGTCAACCACAGAAACAGAGGGCATTGACGATGCCCGGATGGACCACATCTTAGAAAAGTTGGATATTAGAGAAGGACTGAAGGCAAACTTCTTCCTTAATCTGTTAGGCTTGTCCGAGTCAGGTGGGGAGAAGGTATTGGTTTTCAGCCATCGTCTCCGGCCGCTTAAGTTGTTGGAAAGGCCAGCCATCAAGTTGAGGGCTTCAATTTCCTACTGAGCAACTTGGTTGCACAGAATCGAGGTGGCTGCATCCTGGCCCATGCTCCATTACCTTCTGGTGCTCAGACAGTGGCCAGATCAGAGAAGAATTCTTTTCCGGGCGTACAAGCAAGTTTCATCAATTGTATGTGACAATGAAACAAGCAAGACTGCCACTGCCTGCCAACAAATATTACTAACGTACCCATCCATTCTCATTCTGCACGAATGTCATAAAGAAGACAAATGAGATTACGCATTTCATGAACTCGCTCAATAAAGTCCAGACAGCCCGCAACTCATGAATGACAGCTACCTTCCTCTTCAAATGTAACTGCTATATATATATGCAAGATGATAACTTCAAGACAAAGGTAACCGTCATTCAAAAGTTGCGTGCAATGACAGGCAAGGTTATCCATTTCTACGAACGAGATTTTCTTCGTGAATTGCCTGGGCTTCTTGACTTTTCTGAATTTCTTCACCTCCCCCTTACGATAGTTCGTGAACTTGAAGAACTGAACAACTTCGTTAAGAAGTTGAGCATCACCTGGGATGGGAGCACACTGTATGTGCACACACAGTTGAGATCCCTCCTAAAGAGTTCACCTACAGACATGTCAACCACAGAAACAGAGGGCATTGACGATGCCTGGATGGACCACATCTTAGAAAAGTTGGATCTTAGAGAAGGACTGAAGGCAAACTTCTTTCTTAATCTGTTATGCTTGTCCGAGTCAGGTGGGGAGAAGGTATTGGTTTTCAGCCATCGTCTCCGGCCGCTTAAGTTCTTGGAAAAGCCAGCCATCAAGTTGAGGGCTTCAATTTCCTACTGAGCAACTTTGTCGCAGAGAATCGAGGTGGCTGCATCCTGGCCCATGCTCCATTACCTTCGGGTGCTCAGACAATGGCCAGATCAGAGAAGAATACTTTTCCGGGCGTACAAGCAAGTTTTATCAATTGTATGTGACAATGAAACAAGGAAGACTGCCACTGCCTGCCAACAAATATTACTAACGTACCCATCCATTCTCATTCTGCACGAATGTCATAAAAAAGACAAATGAGAGTACGCATTTCATGAACTCGCTCAATAAAGTCCAGACAGCCCGCAACTCATGAATGACAGCTACCTTCCTGTAGAAATGTAACTGCTATATATATATGCAAGATGATAACTTCAAGAGAAAGGTAACCGTCATTCAAAAGTTGCGTGCAATGACAGGCAAGGTTATCCATTTCTACGAAGGAGATTTTCTTCGTGAATTGCCTGGGCTTCTTGACTTTTCTGAATTTCTTCACCTCACCGTTACAACAGTTCGTGAAGTTGAAGAACTGAACAACTTCGTTAAGCAGTTGAACATCACTTGGAATGGGAGCACACTGTATGTGCACACACAGTTCAGATACCTCCTAAAGAGTTCACCTACAGACACGTCAACCACAGAAACAGAGGGCATTGACGATGCCCGGATGGACCACATCTTAGAAAAGTTGGATATTAGAGCAGGACTGAAGGCAAACTTCTTCCTTAATCTATTACGGTTGTCCGACTCAGGTGGGGAGAAGGTATTGGTTTTCCGCCATCGTCTCTGGCCGCTTAAGTTGTTGGAAAGGCTAGCCATGAAAGTGAACGCTTCAACTCTTGATTCAGAACTGGGTGTGGGAACGAATAGCTCTCTACAAAATTTGGAAAGCGTCATCCTCATTTCAACTCTTGCAATTGGCTTTCCTATGTTTTAAGTTGAATACCGTCAACTATGCATGAAATTCAGCACTGAAAGAAAGAGTTGTTTACTGTGTTACACGGACTTGGGTACGGGTGCCGGGTGCGGTATGTATGTACAGGTCCGACTCATTAAATCTTAACCCTACATTCAATGGTACGCGGTGTGGGGAAAAAATATCGTATTTTTAGTCTAATATGTGACATAAAATGGTACTATATGTAACTCACAGTGTCGAAATCACATTTATAGTAATTTCACAATAATTTGCACATATAATAATTGTGTTATATACAATTATATAAGAAGTGTCGGTTGAAAAGTATCCGACACATATCCCATACCCTTGTCCGACTCTCAGGTGTCCGACACAGGTATTTGATCTATTTTGAAGAGTCCGTGTAACACAGATTGTTTCTAAACATAAGTTCCAGCAATATAAAATCAGCGAGTAGTACAAAATTGAAAGCAGAATTCAACCGAGTGTGCTACCCGTTGCGGAAACAAGATTAGTCATTGTTTGTTTATCGAGTTTCTTATTTTTCCTTTTTTGGCAACTCGAAAAAAAAAAATTTGTTTTTCCCATGCCAACATTACACAAATTTTATTTCAAGTCTTCTTTCGTTATATATAACCCAACGTAACAAGTTCGCCATGTAAATGCAGAACACCTTTTATGCTTGTTGCTAACTACTATGATACCTATGTTCAACTCGCAGCACTGATAGCAGAGGGAAGACTTCCTATTCGAAAGGGAGAAAATACAAAAATCGAGTACAGAACAGTTCCTATTGGGTCCATTTCGGTTAGCAGAGGGAAGAGTTCCTATTCGAATAGCACAAAATACGAAAATGGAGTACAGAACAGTTCCTATGGTGTCGATTTCGGGTTGGGTGTGAAGGTATATGCGAATGATAGAAGACAAACAAGGAGACAGATAATGTACCAGCACGAAATAAAGGAAATACCAACCGGATCAGACGAACCGACGGTGGTGCTCGATTAACCCTTGCGGTTGTGCTCCACCGACAAAAATCAACTTAAAAAAAGTATTTATGCATCCACTTCCATGGCTAGCCTTCCCAAGAACTTAAGCTCGGCCCTCAAATATTTTTCTCTGTAAAACCCTACAGCTACGGGGAAATGGAACAACGGAGAGACGGGCAGAGAGAAAGACAAACAAAGAGAGAGGTCCGAGATGGAAGAGAGACGGACGGGCCGACGGAACTTACGCCTCTTCTGAACACTTCGGCATTTTTTATACTTGTTCTGACAACTTACACCTTTTAATGAAAACTGACATCATTTATAAATTATTTTTCTTCATAAAAGTTACACCTTGGAACTTATATCTTTAAATTAATTTTCTTAATAAAAGTTACACCTTGGAACTTATATCTTTTCTAAATACGAAGCATTCACCTTTATTGGGATTGGTCTACTTTGGGAAAATTTACACTTATTATTTCAAGTTACACCTTTAGTGAAAAACAAAACTTACATCTTTTCGATGGTAATTTACACCTTCTTCGGACAAACATACACCATATTTGAAAAGGTTATACCTTTTCTCAAATAATTTCCTTTTAACAAACTTTATGAAAAGCTTATTTTCCATAAAATGTCTAAGTTCCGTTTTTTCCCCCGAAAACCTGTAAGTTCTAAAATCCAATCACACTATTTTTGTCTTGTGGCAATGTGAGAGAGAAGGGCGTTTCGGAGGGCTTGGCCTTTCTCCCAGTACAACTCCGTTTCAGAGAAGACGAGTCGGGGAGGGCTTGGAATAGCGACTCCGAGTCCAAATCCAACCAAGTATGTCAATGTAAAAGAGAACCGTTTTTAATATAGAGCAACGGACAGAGAGAGAGAGAGAGAGAGAGAGAGATAGACTGAGATCAACGGACATAGAGACCTAGATGGACAATGATCAACAGAAGGACCGAAATCGACAGAGATCGACAGAGAAGAACCCACATGGACACGGACAGACCAAGATCGCTGGAGACAGAGCGAAATAAACAGGGATCGACAGAGAGAGACCGACATCGACGGAGAATAGGCCGACATCGACACAGAGAGACCAAGATCGATAGCCAATCTTTCAAAAAACCTTTGATTTGCGGCGGCGGTGCCGTGGAGGTGCCGATCTCAGAAGCCTGTGAGCACCGGAGCCCACCGATGCTTGGGTGGTCAGCGGGGGTCACGAACCCTTTGATTTGTTCAGTGGTTGTCTCAATTTGTTTATGAACACTTCGAAATGTTACTCCTTTTGTGTTTACTACTTAGAAATGAACATATGTTACTCCTTCTGTGTTTACGAACATTTTGAAATGAACCCTTTGTTACTCCTTTTGTGGTTATGAACACTTTGAAATGTTACTCCTTCATACTTTTCGTCAAAATATTTACACCATTTTTGAAAAGTTACTCCTTTTGTGTAAGAATTTTTGGCATAAGATTTACACTTTTTCCTCGAACTTACACCATTTGTGAAGGCCTAACTTGAAGCTCTTTCGGAAGTCACTTATACCTTTTGTGAAAAATAAATTTCATTCGTTTACACCTTCACCTTAAGCTTACACCTTCTCATGAAAATACTTACACCATTTTTGAAAAGTTACTCCTTTTGTGTAAGAATTTTTGGCATAACATTTATACTATTGTGCTTATATACTCTTTCACAAAAGGTGTAAGTTTGAAGAAAAAGTATAAATCTTATGACAAAAATTATTTCACAAAAGGAGTAACTTTTCAAAAAAAAAATATAAGCACTTCCACGAAAAGGTATAAGCTTAAGCAAAAGGTATAAATTTGATGAATTTATTTTTTCACAAAGGGTATAAGTGACTTCCGAAAAAGCTTTAAGTTGGGCTTCCACAAAAAGTGTAAGTTCGAAGAAAAGGTATAAATGTTATGCCAAAAATTCTTACAGAAAAGGAGTAACTTTTCAAAAAAAATATAGGCATTTCACGAAAAGGTATAAGCTTAACCAAAAGGTGTAAATTTGATGAATTTATTTTTCCACAAAAGGTATAAGTTACTTTCGAAAAAGCTTTAACTTGAGCTTCCACAAAATGTGTAAGTTCGAAGAAAAGGTATAAATGTTATGCCAAATATTCTTACAGAAAAGGAGTAACTTTTCAAAAAAAATATAAGCACTTCCACGAAAAGGTATAAGCTTAAGCAAAAGGTGTACATTTGATGAAATTATTTTTCCACAAAAGGTATAAGTGACTTCCGAAAAAGTTTTAAGTTGGGCTTCCACAAAAGGTGTAAGTTCGAAAATAAGCTATAAATGTTATGCCATAAATTCCTACACAAAAGAAGTAACTTTTCAGAAATAATATAAGCACTTCCACGAAAAGGTGTAACCTTAGCAAATTGTGTTCATTTGATGAATTTTTTTTTCCACAAAAGGTATAAGTGACTTCTGAAAAACCTTTAAAGTTGGGCTTTCACAAACGGTGTAAGTTCGAAGAAAAAGTATAAATCTTATGCGACAAACAGATGTAAGTAACTTCGCAAAACGTCTAAGTTCCGTTTTTTCCCCCGAAAACCTGTAAGTTCCTAAAATCCAATCACACTATTTTTGTCTTGTGGCAATGTGAGAGAGAAGGGCGTTTCGGAGGGCTTGGCCTTTCTCTCAGTACAACTCCGTTTCAGAGAAGACGATTCAGGGAGGGCTTGGAATAGCGACTCCAACTCCAAATCCAACCAAGTATGTCAATGTAAAAGAGAACCGTTTTTAATATAGAGCAACGGACAGACAGAGAGAGAGAGAGAGAGATAGACTGAGATCAATGGACATAGAGACCTAAATGGACAATAATCGACGGAAGGACCGAAATCGACAGAGATCGACAGAGAAGAACCCACATGGACACGGACAGACCAAGATCGCTGGAGACAGAGCGAGATAAACAGGGATCGACAGAGAGAGACCGACATCGACGGAGAATAGGCCGACATCGACACAGAGAGATCAAGATCGATAGCCAATCTTTCAAAAAACCTTTGATTTGCGGCGGCGGTGCCGTGGAGGTGCCGATCTCAGAAGCCTGTGAGCACCGGAGCCCACCGACGCTTGGGTGGTCAGCGGGGGTCACGAACCCTTTGATTTGTTCAGTGGTTGTCTCAATTTGTTTATGAACACTTCGAAATGTTACTCCTTTTTGTGTTTACTACTTAGAAATGAACATATGTTACTCCTTCTGTGTTTACGAACATTTTGAAATGAACCCTTTGTTACTCATTTTGTGGTTATGAACACTTTGAAATGTTACTCCTTCATACTTTTCGTCAAAATATTTACACCATTTTTGAAAAGTTACTCCTTTTGTGTAAGAATTTTTGGCATAAGATTTACACTTTTTCCTCGAACTTACACCATTTGTGAAGGCCCAACTTGAAGCTCTTTCGGAAGTCACTTATACCTTTTGTGAAAAATAAATTTCATTCGTTTACACCTTCACCTTAAGCTTACACCTTCTCATGAAAATACTTACACCATTTTTGAAAAGTTACTCCTTTTGTGTAAGAATTTTTGGCATAACATTTATACTATTGTGCTTATATACTCTTTCACAAAAGGTATAAGTTTGAAGAAAAGGTATAAATGTTATGCCAAATATTCTTACAGAAAAGGAGTAACTTTTCAAAAAAAATATAAGCACTTCCACGAAAAGGTATAAGCTTAAGCAAAAGGTGTAAATTTGATGAATTTATTTTTTCACAAAGTGTATAAGTGACTTCCGAAAAAGGTTTAAGTTGGGCTTCCACAAAAGGTGTAAGTTCGAAGAAAATGTATAAATGTTATGCCAAAAATTGTTACAGAAAAGGAGTAACTTTTCAAAAAAAATATAGGCACTTCACGAAAAGGTATAAGCTTAACCAAAAGGTGTAAATTTGATGAATTTATTTTTCCACAAAAGGTATAAGTTACTTCCGAAAAAGCTTTAACTTGAGCTTCCACAAAAGGTGTAAGTTCGAAGAAAAGGTATAAATGTTATGCCAAATATTCTTACAGAAAAGGAGTAACTTTTCAAAAAAAATATAAGCACTTCCACGAAAAGGTATAAGCTTAAGCAAAAGGTGTACATTTGATGAAATTATTTTTTCACAAAAGGTATAAGTGACTTCCGAAAAAGCTTTAAGTTGGGCTTCCACAAAAGGTGTAAGTTCGAAAATAAGCTATAAATGTTATGCCATAAATTCCTACACAAAAGAAGTAACTTTTCAGAAATAGTATAAGCACTTCCACGAAAAGGTGTAACCTTAGCAAATTGTGTTCATTTGATGAATTTTTTTTTCCACAAAAGGTATAAGTGACTTCCGAAAAACCTTTAAAGTTGGGCTTTCACAAACGGTGTAAGTTCGAAGAAAAAGTATAAATCTTATGCGACAAACAGATGTAAGTAACTTCGCAAAACGTCTAAATTCCATTTTTTCCCCCGAAAACCTGTAAGTTCCTAAAATCCAATCACACTGTTTTTGTCTTGTGGCAATGTGAGAGAGAAGGGCGTTTCGGAGGGCTTGGCCTTTCTCTCAGTACAACTCCGTTTCAGAGAAGACGATTCTGGGAGGGCTTGGAATAGCGACTCCGACTCCAAATCCAACCAAGTATGTCAATGTAAAAGAGAACCGTTTTTAATATAGAGCAACGGACAACGGACATAGAGACCTAGATGGACAATGATCGACGGAAGGACCGAAATCGACAGAGATCGACAGAGAAGAACCCACATGGACACGGACAGACCAAGATTGCTGGAGACAGAGCGAGATAAACAGGGATCGACAGAGAGAGACCGACATCGACGGAGAATAGGCCGACATCGACACAGAGAGACCAAGAATCGATAGCCAATCTTTCAAAAAACCTTTGATTTGCGGCGGCGGTGCCGTGGAGGTGCCGATCTCAGAAGCCTGTGAGCACCGGAGCCCACCGACGCTTGGGTGGTCAGCGGGGGTCACGAACCCTTTGATTTGTTCAGTGGTTGTCTCAATTTGTTTATGAACACTTCGAAATGTTACTCCTTTTGTGTTTACTACTTAGAAATGAACATATGTTACTCCTTCTGTGTTTACGAACATTTTGAAATGAACCCTTTGTTACTCCTTTTGTGGTTATGAACACTTTGAAATGTTACTCCTTCATACTTTTCGTCAAAATATTTACACCATTTTTGAAAAGTTACTCCTTTTGTGTAAGAATTTTTGGCATAAGATTTACACTTTTTCCTCGAACTTACACCATTTGTGAAGGCCCAACTTGAAGCTCTTTCGGAAGTCACTTATACCTTTTGTGAAAAATAAATTTCATTCGTTTACACCTTCACCTTAAGCTTACACCTTCTCATGAAAATACTTACACCATTTTTGAAAAGTTGCTCCTTTTGTGTAAGAATTTTTTGGCATAACATTTATACTATTGTGCTTATATACTCTTTCACAAAAGGTGTAAGTTTGAAGAAAAAGTATAAATCTTATGACAAAAATTATTTCACAAAAGGAGTAACTTTTCAAAAAAAATATAAACACTTCCACGAAAAGGTATAAGCTTAAGCAAAAGGTGTAAATTTGATGAATTTATTTTTTCACAAAGGGTATAAGGACTTCCGAAAAAGCTTTAAGTTGGGCTTCCACAAAAGGTGTAAGTTCGAAGAAAATGTATAAATGTTATGCCAAAAATTGTTACAGAAAAGGAGTAACTTTTCAAAAAAAATATAGGCACTTCACGAAAAGGTATAAGCTTAACCAAAAGGTGTAAATTTGATGAATTTATTTTTCCACAAAAGGTATAAGTTACTTCCGAAAAAGCTTTAACTTGAGCTTCCACAAAAGGTGTAAGTTCGAAGAAAATGTATAAATGTTATGCCAAATATTCTTACAGAAAAGGAGTAACTTTTCAAAAAAAATATAAGCACTTCCACGAAAAGGTATAAGCTTAAGCAAAAGGTGTAAATTTGATGAAATTATTTTTTCACAAAAGGTATAAGTGACTTCCGAAAAAGCTTTAAGTTGGGCTTCCACAAAAGGTGTAAGTTCGAAAATAAGCTATAAATGTTATGCCAAAAATTCCTACACAAAAGGAGTAACTTTTCATAAATAATATAAGCACTTCCACGAAAAGGTGTAACCTTAAGCAAATTTTGTAAATTTGATGAATTTTTTTTTCCACAAAAGGTATAAGTGACTTCCGAAAAGTTAAATTAGATGGACAATGATCGACAGAAGGACCGAAATCGACAGAGAAGAACCCACATGGACACGGACAGACCAAGATCGCTGGAGACAGAGCGAGATAAACAGGAATCGACAGAGAGAGACCGACATCGACGGAGAATAGGCCTACATCGACACAGAGAGACCAAGATCGATAGCCAATCTTTCAAAAAACCTTTGATTTGCGGCGGCGGTGCCGTGGAGGTGCCGATGTCAGAAGCCTGTGAGCACCGGAGCCCACCGACGCTTGGGTGGTCAGCGGGGGTCACGAACCCTTTGATTTGTTCAGTGGTTGTCTCAATTTGTTTATGAACACTTCGAAATGTTACTCCTTTTGTGTTTACTACTTAGAAATGAACATATGTTACTCCTTCTGTGTTTACGAACATTTTGAAATGAACCCTTTGTTACTCCTTTTGTGGTTATGAACACTTTGAAATGTTTCTCCTTCATACTTTGCGTCAAAATATTTACACCATTTTTCGAAAGTTACTCCTTTTGTGTAAGAATTTTTGGCATAAGATTTACACTTTTTCCTCGAATTTACACCATTTGTGAAGGCCCAACTTAAAGCTTTTCGGAAGTCAGTTATACCTTTTGTGAAAAAAAAATTCATCCAATTTACACCTTTTGCTTAGGCTTACACCTTCTCGTGAAAATACTTACACCATTTTTGAAAACTTACTCCTTGTGTGTAAGAATTTTTGGCATAACATTTGTACTTTTGTGCGTATATACTCTTTCACAAAAGGTGTAAGTTTGAAGAAAAAGTATAAATCTTATGACAAATATTATTTCACAAAAGGAGTAACTTTCCAAAAAAAATATAAGCTGAAGCAGAAGGTGTAAATTTGATGAATTTATTTTTTCACAAAAGGTATAAGTGACTTCCGAAAAAGCAGTCGGGCTTCCATAAAGGTGTAAGTTCGAAGAAAAGGTATAAATGTTATGCCAAAAATTCTTACACAAAAGGAGTAACTTTTCAAAAAAAATATAAGCACTTCCACGAAAAGGTATAAGCTTAAGCAAAATGTGTAAATTTGATGAATTTATTTTTTCATAAAAGGTATAAGTGACTTCTGAAAAAGCTTCAAGTTGGGCTTCCACAAAAGGTGTAAGTTCGAAAATAAGCTATAAATGTTATGCCAAAAATTCCTACACAAAAGGAGTAACTTTTCAGAAATAGTATAAGCACTTCCACGAAAAAATGTAACCTTAAGCAAATTTTGTAAATTTGATGAATTTTTTTTTTCACAAAAGGTATAACTGACTTCCGAAAAGCTAAATTAGATGGACAATGATCGACAGAAGGACCGAAATCGACAGAGAAGAACCCACATGGACACGGACAGACCAAGATCGCTGGAGACAGACCGAGATAAACAGGGATCGACAGAGAGAGACCGACATCGACACAGAGAGACCAAGATCGATAGCCAATCTTTCAAAAAACCTTTGATTTGCGGCGGCGGTGACGTGGAGGTGCCGATCCCAGAAGCCTGTGAGCACCGGAGCCCACCGACGCTTGGGTGGTCAGCGGGGGTCACGAACCCTTTGATTTGTTCAGTGGTTGTCTCAATTTGTTTATGAACACTTCGAGATGTTACTCCTTTTGTGTTTACTACTTTGAAATGAACATGTGTTACTCCTTCTGTGTTTACGAACATTTTGAAATGAACCCTTTGTTACTCCTTTTGTGGTTATGAACACTTTGAAATGTTTTCTCCTTCATACTTTTCGTCAAAATATTTACACCATTTTTGAAAAGTTACTCCTTTTGTGTAAGAATTTTTGGCATAAGATTTACACTTTTTCCTCGAATTTACACCATTTGTGAAGGCCCAACTTAAAGCTATTTCGGAAGTCAGTTATACCTTTTGTGAAAAAAAAAAATCATCCAATTTACACCTTTTCCTTAGGCTTACACCATTTTTGAAAAGTTACTCCTTGTGTGTAAGAATTTTTAGCATAACATTTGTACTTTTGTGCTTATATACTCTTTCACAAAAGGTGTAAGTTTGAAGAAAAAGTATAAATCTTATGACAAAAATTATTTCACAAAAGGAGTAACTTTCCAAAAAAAATATAAGCACTTCCACGAAAAGGTATAAGCTGAAGCAGAAGGTGTAAATTTGATGAATTTATTTTTTCACAAAAGGTATAAGTGGCTTCCGAAAAAGCAGTCGGGCTTCCACAAAAGGTGTAAGTTCGAAGAAAATGTATAAATGTTATGCCAAAAATTCTTACACAAAAGGAGTAACTTTTCAAAAAAAGTATAAGTACTTCCACGAAAAGGTAAGTTTTCGTTTGTTTACACCTTTGGTAAGTCAACTCAGAAAAGGAGTAAGTGTTCCTAAAAGGTGTAAATTATTTCACAGAAGGCGTAAGTACTCGTAAAAATGTGTAAGTTTTTACAAAAGGCGTAAGTTTTCAGAATCAGTTACGCCTTTTTCTGAAATTCCTTACGCCTTTCTTGAAAATATACGGCTTTTGTGAAAACTTATACATTTTTTATTATTTTATTAATTTACCTGGAAAGTGTAATATATTATTTTATTAATTTACCTGGAAAGTGACCTGCCTAGCAGGTCACCAATGTGTAAATTTTCAAATATTTTGATATAACCCAATACATACAAATGTGTAAATGCAACATACAAGGGTGTAAGTGCCTTGCATACCATATGCAAGGCACACTTAAGAAAAGTCCTAATAAAAAACACAACGTAGTGAATTAATTTAAGGGTTTTGTTACCTTAGGGCAAATGATAAGGAAGTTCAAAAGTTGTATACATTCTTTATTACATTCACTTTTATGCATAACGTATAAATAAACAAAACATCTTAAAATAATGCTATATGTATCAATTGGTGTACTAACTAATATACTAATTGATGATGTGTCATAATTTAAAAGATTTTTAAAATTTGTAATGTGATTAATGAGTGGGGTCAATAATAATTTCATAATTAGTGTTAGTACACTAATTAATACACTAATTGATGCATATAACACTACCAAACATCTTAACATGTACTCTAACAAAAACCTTAATTTAATCCTGTTTAAAAATGAATAATAATAATAATAATAATAACAATAGCGAATTAATCCATCTCTTGTACATGGTGAAGGTGAGAATCTAGAACTTCTGACACTGTCAAAAAAAAAATATAAATAAATAAATAAAATTGAGAAGTGCAAAAAAACATATTGATTTTTTACTTATTACAAAAAGATATACAAAATAATAATAATAAAAATAAAAAAAAGATTATGTAACCCCAATAAATTAACAAATTAATAAAGCAACTTTTTTAACACTTTCCAAACGAAGCCTTAGTGACCCTATGTGGGGCTTATGCTGGACTAAAAGTCTTATTATAAATTAATTAAGATCGATGACACACAAAACACAAGAGGAACAACGGGGAGCGGTTTTGCTGTTATTGGAAAGAGTACGGTTAGTCCGGTCGATGACATCGCTCCAAGAGATTTTCCCCGTGACATGAAGCGCATACAACATAAACATTCGCATCATAGGAGATCCCTCAGTCTCTCAGCTTTTGTTTGACTCTTCAATTACTTTTCTCTTTCCTCCCTATTTTTCCCTCTCACGTCTAAACTTTCATTCAACAATTATGGCGCTGCAAACCCGTAACAACTCAATCCCTTGGTAAGCCCAGATTCAGCGACTTGGTTTCATTTATTTCTTTAAAAGGCGAATTACACTAATAATTTCTGTAGTTTA